>VYYI01004195.1:0-10777 GCA_021029175.1 Bilobella aurantiaca
CGTTTCTGTAAGAAAATAAGGTAATTTTCCATCGTAACTCGTAAATTTTCTCCTACTCTAATTGGCACACCCTGGAGTATCGATATAATAATTTAAATGATAGACTGTTACTTATACCACGTTATACGTTCACAATCGAATTAATGTTGCATTCTCAGTAGAATGGCTATTTAATTATAATTAGTTGAGTTGAGTAGCTGTAATTTTATGTACATTTTAAACAGATCTTTTAACTACGAATTCCCCTCCCCCATCTCCTCTAATGAGACTCATCCGATATCCGATCCAAATGAGAACAGCTTCTTCAGCATCTTTATATGCATGCTCATCATTTGATTGAAGAACTTTGAGTTCTGTAAACAAACGTTTACTTTAAACAACTCCCACGCTCATTTCAACACTAACAAATCTTAACTAGATATTTTACTAGACTAGAATTTTGTTGAGTGACATTCAAACTGTAAAATTTATCTTTCATTCCAATTCCAAAGTAGCTTCTGATTGGTATAATCGTGTTGGACTCAATTAGTTCGACTTTAGCTTCTCTGTCTTATCTTACCAACCAAGTGATAAAATTATGTCCGCTTCAACAACTCTGTTGACCTTAAGCTACTTGCCCGGAGTCATGCATGGAAGAGGGTTGGATAAACAAAAGTTATCCTATTTCATATATTTTCTATATGACTTCCCCCATCGGAGGCAAAAATTTTATGGCAAGTTGATTTCAAAAATACCAGTGATATCATAAGTTGCTACGTATAATATTGACGCAAGACTGTCTGCTGCGCTGCTACAAATGTTTGAATGTTTCATTATTCTGGGACACGATTCATTCAGTAGCCTTCCTCTTTCGCTTTACATTTTGTCCTTCAATTTTGCATGATTCGGATTTAAAAGTATACCGATTAAATTTTATTTGTATTCTAACCCACGAGTTGTATAACGCAGTTCCTTTTTAAAAGCTCGCTTAAATTTTTTTTTTGCACAAATTCTTTCAGCCAGTTGGTTCCAGTCGCTCCTATTGTTCAATTACTTTGAATCGTTTCCTTCGACAATTTGTCTGTGTGTTTCTATTTGCCTTTTTATTTGGTAAGTCCTCTTTGCCCTTGTGGTGAAAGTCAAAATGACAAAGTGCTGAAGCTGAAATGATTGAGTGACAGAAATTGGAATGGGACAGATCCTAGGTTTTAGAAGAATCAAGCTAGAGAAATGATTAGAATTGATTCAAATAGCCTAAATTTCTCCGATCGCTCGTGTCACTCTGTTCCAGTCCCAAAAACTGTTCTGAACACGAAAGCTAGACTTTGACTTTGAGGAAGTTCAACTAATTTTTAGGTGTCCTTCCACGGACTTTCTCCGGAAGGCTCTATATAAACCTACCCCAGTCTACAATTCCTGTTTCATATCTCAATTCATCAGCGGACTGAATGACATAGATTTGATAAACGAAAAGGGAATTAGATTCAACTTTTTAAAAAGTAGAAGTGTGCAAAGGTGTACAATTTAAGCTTAGGTTTAAGACGACACGACTGGTACTGGTGAGCTAAAACTAAGTTAGTTTAGTCGCTTGAGACGCTTTGCAATTGCCAACATAATTCGAAGTAAACATGTTTTTCAGCCTGGGTGAGACGAAATGGCCGAAGGATTTGCCAACGGCGGAGGAGGAGCCAGGAGACATGGAAGCCACAGTTACAGGCAAAATGGAGTCATTCAACCTCTTCTTACAGGTAACCAACCAATTAAACCATTCATTCCATACATGATTTCACATAGTTTTCCAAATGATTGTTTTTATATTTTGTAAGTTAAGTAATTATAACACTCTTTTTTTTTTTTTTTTTAGATTTGTATCAAATCACTATGGCCTATGCGTACTGGAAAGCAGACAAAATTAAGGACACAGCAGTATTCGATTTGTTCTTCCGGAAAAATCCATTTGGCGGTGAATTCACCATCTTCGGCGGTTTGGAGGAGTGCTTAAAATTTCTCGAAAATTTTAACTACTCTGCTAGTGGTACGTATAAGAAAAATTCTAAATTGTACCACAGAGTTGACGAACGTTTCCCTGCAGATATCCTGTACTTGAAAGCTACTCTGCCTACCGCTGATCCTGAATTTTTTGAGTATTTGTCGGAGTTGACCGCAGACGACATAAAGGTTTATGCAATTGATGAGGGTTCAGTTGTTTTTCCACGCGTTCCGCTTCTAAGGATCGAAGGGCCTCTCATTGTAGCCCAACTTCTTGAAACCACCCTTCTTACGCTAGTAAATTACGCAAGTCTTGTAGCCACAAATGCAACGCGCTATCGTCTCGCTAGTGGCCCGAATATAGAGTTACTTGAATTTGGACTCCGTCGAGCTCAGGGGCCGGACGGTGGATTATCTGCCTCCAAATACGCTTATATGGGTAAATGATTACTAGTTTATTAAGGAAAAGATAGATATCACTCAAATGCTGAAAAAAAAATCATGACTTGAATTTAAAAATCCTTAGGCGGCTTTGATGGAACTAGTAATGTATTAGCTGGAAAATTATACGGTATTCCAGTGAAAGGTACACATGCGCATGCCTACGTCTCCAGCTTCTCTGACCTGGACGGCTTGCATTCTAGGGTAATATTTACATTTTGGAAATGGTATTTCTTACAATTAAATATAAATATTTCTTTTTAAATTATTAACTGATTTGTAATTTACCTTTTGCGGTTCAGACGCTGGCTCATAGTGAAGATCCCGCTGATGTTCGTGACTTTATTCAGCTGTGTCGTGATTGGAAGAAAAAGATTTCTCCTCTCCTAAAGCTAATTGAGGATGAGTCTTCGGCTGGAGAATTAGCAGCGTTTGCATCCTACGCTATCGCCTTTCCCAACGGTTTCTTGGCCCTGGTCGACACGTACGATACAGTGAGGTAGAAATTAGTGTGCCCGCCTTGCACGACTTGTTTAGTCAGAATTCTCGTTTCGTTTACTTGTCCTAACAAACTATATTACGCAGTTTGTATTAAGTCGACTTCCGATGTAGCTTGTGCTTGAAATCTTCTGTTTGCCTCGGAAGCGGAACGCTTTGGATTGGGCCAACTTTACATCTTCACTTATATCCACTGGATTTTTTTAAATTTCAGAAGTGGACTGTTGAATTTCCTGGCAGTTGCCCTCGCCTTAGATGAATTGAAGTACAAGGCAAAGGGAATCAGAATTGATAGCGGAGACTTGGCATATCTTTCCAACCTTGCTAGACGAACTTTTGGGTTGGTTGCAGAAAAGTAAGTTTTCCGAATTGCTCGACCTTAATTTCTTAATTGCTTCTGACACATCTTTACTGTTGTTGCAGGTACAATGTCCCCTATTTTCGAGACTTTAGTATTGTAGCTTCTAACGATATTAATGAAGAAACGATTTGGTCTCTCAATGAGCAAGGACATCAAATCAATTGTTTTGGAATTGGAACGCACCTTGTCACTTGCCAGCGCCAACCGGCACTCGGATGTGTATACAAATTGGTGGAAATCAACGGAAATCCAAAGATTAAATTAAGTGAAGATGTGGACAAAGTGACGCTTCCAGGGAAAAAGGATGCCTACCGGTGAGTTTATAAGTCTAAATCAAACTAACACTAATGTCATGAGCAAATATAAAAAAAATATATACAATAAAGCAAATAATACAAAAAAAATATAAAAGTTTTGAAGTTTTTTTTTATTTGTTTTAGATTGTTCAAGGAAGGCCATCCTATTGTAGACCTTATGGTTCGACCTGGAGAATCTCCGCCCTCTCCAAGTAAGCGCGTCCTGTGCCGCCATCCTTTTCATGAGGCAAAGCGTGGGTGGGCGGATCCACACGCCGTTCGTCCCTTGTACCAACTGTACTGGACCGAAGGGAAAATTTCAATACCGCTTCCGTCATTGACAGAAATCAGGCAACATGCCCTCACTTCCGTGGCCTCACTCAGGCAAGACTACAAACGGAACTTGAACCCAACGCCCTACAAGGTAACATTTATCTGCACGAATACATGATTTAATAGTAGTCATCTTTGGAGCTTTAGTTATTTATGCTCTTTGTTTTTGTTTTCGTCAAGGTCTCCGTCAGTGATGATTTGTTCAACTTTATACATCACCTCTGGCTCGAAAATGCTCCTATTGGAGAACTGTCATGACCCACGAGTCCACCACTCTGGGAACGAGAAGAGGTGTCAATTTGATGGATAAAAAAAAGGTTTAAAATCGTTCAGACAGCTTGGTACGCAGCTGAAGTGCTAGAAGCGACAATCGTATTCAGATTCGCAAAATTCATTGTGAGTTGACATGAGTGATCGAAACGGTAGCGTTCATTTGTACATCATTTACTTCTTTTGCTCATCGTAAAGCTTAGTATTATCTAACGTATTAGATTTAGTTTTTTATCAGTGCAATAATAGTAGCCAATGAATTATTTTTAGTGGTTCCTTTTACTTGTGCCATACTCACTACAACTCCATTTACTGGAGAACGACATAAAATTAGTGCATTAAGAGACAATGTTTGAAAGAAAGTTCTTCTTAGTAAATTAGGTTAGTTATATTTTCTTCACAATAAACAAAATTGGCATTTAAATCAAAGCCTGCTATAGTTATATTCAAAAATGGCTTTCGTGTTAGCTATAGGTATTGAATTTAAGATTTAATTGAAACAGTTTGGTATTTTTTAAAAATAATGCTTTACATTGTACTTTCATAATTTTAAAATACTTTATACTCGGCCCTTCTTTCCATTCTTTCCAAGTTTACCAAGTAATTTTTGGTCCGCCACTGGAAGCTGCACTGCGGCGTTAATTCCAGTGGTGGATGACGTTTGCGTATTGGAAGCACCGTTTGCCTTTTTGTCGATCTGAATATTTGCAGCGTAATTTGTATTCAGCGCTACTCCGCCTCCGTCCTTTGTAGTCTTGGCGTCATTGTTGTTGCCCGTGATGCTGTAGCCAGCTTTCAGGTTTCCATTTTCAAGAGAGTATAAATTGGATTTTGGCAACTAGAAAAAATAATAATTTTTTTTTAAATCTTCGAAATTTTGTTTAAAAGCTAATTATTGTTGATATTCAAATCTTACCGTTGCTCCAATTGGCGTAGAGTATGCTGAAGAAATTAGGACGCAGACGCCAAAACCAATTAAAGTGCACCGCATACTTCCGGAAAAACAAATGAACAAATTAAATTTTGGACAAAATTTTAAAATAAGACGAAAGTCTGTTTGATACTAAATCTGAAATGACGTTGCGTCTTACTTAAGAAATAAAGCCATTCGTAATTTGGAAATCATCCGTTAACGACGATTTAATTACAAAAGGAGTAATCTCCCTTCAAATTATTTCCAGGTTCTCCAGAAATTCCCATCTTTCAGTCTTCTCAGATATGCATTGTCATTAACAAAATTGACCAAATTTAGAACAGTGATTTCCAGAAATAATATATTTTGCTTGATGCTTTCATCATTTTAATCATCAGAGTAGTTAGTTCTTGAAATGCTGAGAGCCCATCTTCTTTCCCACTTAAATGAAATTCACTGAGCAGAAGGTCAAGAAACTGGCTGCTGCGAGGTCATTCAGAGGCTTTCATAATTCAAGTTAATTAATGCTAACTGATCTCACGAATTATCTTTAACTTTGCAATTAGGAAATTTTACTTCCGGAAATACTTCCTAGCTTCTTCCAAGAATTGTTCGAATTTTGAGAAGTGCTTCAAAAGTTATTTCAATTTTGAGGAAGCGTAATATTGAAGCACTTCTGCGTAGCATGAATTGCATCATAATAGAATTTCTTGAGAATTGTATAAGATTTAGAAAAACATCTAGATCATTAGACGAAAAAAAAAGTCAATTGTCGGGAGGACAAATCGCGTGCCGTGTTTCGTTGTTCACACTTTTTGCAACAGTTTTTGCCACCGTTTATTTAGAACTTCAACGGTGTGACGTAATGTTGAGCGAGCAGTGGGTTTCTTCTGGGAATAGGCTAAATAAGATCATTATAATAATTTTCTACTTGTCATAAATTCACTTCCAAAAAGCCCTTTTGTTTCGAGCGAAATGATAAATGGACCCATTTTTTGCATTACTGCTCAAAACGTAATTATGTTGATGGCTAAAGCGTCATAGGCATTGTCCATGGGAAATTGAATGTAAAAAAAAACGTAATGATGGTCACCTCTACAATGCAAAAATATAAAATCTCAAGATCACTGTCAGTGCCAAATCATTCACACATCTCCAGTCTGCCAAATCGCCAAGAACAATACTCACAAAGCATCTTGTACTAAATTTGCTAATTATTTACAATGGACATTAAAATACTTTTAGCATTTTGTGCAATTTTCATTATAAACTCACAGGCTGCACCCCACGGTGGTGGTAAGTTAAAAAAAAATTTAAGGATTTTTGACAGTTTTTTTTTGATAAATTAATTACAATTATTTATTTAATTAATTTAAAATTTTTTAATTTGTAAGGCCTTAATTTATTTATGTTCTAATAGGAGACGGCTTTTATGACAATGGCGGCGGGAGGTACCCCGGCGGGGGACGCGGTGGATTTGGCGGAGGTGATAGCAGTGCGAATGCAGATGCCAATGCGGCTAGTCAGAGTAACGGTGGTCGCGGCGGTGGAGGGTACGGTCGACCTGGATTCGGAGGTGGGCCAGGATTTGGTGGCCCAGGAAATGGCGGTGGGCCAGGCTTTGGCGGCCCAGGATTCGGAGGTAGGCCAGGGTATGGTGGCGGTGGCCCCGGATTCGGCGGGGGAGGCCCTGGATTTGGAAGGCCAGGATACGGCGGACCGGGATATGGTGGTGGGCCAGGATTTGGTGGAGGAAATTCTGAAAGCAAAGCTGACGCAGCAGCCAGTGCCGGATCACAAGGCGGATTAGGCGGCGGCTCGAACGCGAACAGCAATGCCTCTGCGCAGTCGAGTAGTGGTGGTGGGCGGGGCGGAAGTTTCAGCCAATCAAGTGCTTCTGCATCGGCAAGTTCTGGAGGAGGGTTCGGCGGTTAACGTCTCGAAGCATTTTGAAAAGTGATCTCAAATTCAATTATGTAATTGAAAGCAGTATCTCTAGAATGAGCAACTTGACGACACTTAATTATGAAAAATGTCTTCAGAATCCTAAATTAAGTAAATAAAAACGACAATAAATAAATTGAATTAAAAAAAAACGTCTTTTAATTAACTGAAAACAGGTTGTTGAGTTTAAATCGCTTTGCGGAATTTTCAATTGTCAACTAATTCAGTACAGTATGCTGAAGCATCACCACGACAAAACAATGCTACGATTCCAGGCCACGCTATCTTGTTAGTTCCAACTATGCAAAAATCGTATATCAAAAATCGACTTTGAACATTTTCTAAAAAACGTGTTTGAACCTTTTCTAAAAACGAGATCAAACCCTCTTACATGGAAATCTGGATCTTCATCCCCGTACAGCCAAAATTCTTTCAAATGTGAAGGACCCGGCGCTATTTCAAGTTGTACTGGTTCCAGGTTTTTTCGATCTTTTTTTCGATGCTTTCGATGACTTTGAGTGTCCACTGAGGCGACCATTTCGGACGTCGCCGCTCCACCCAATGAATTAAAGTCGAATGTCGCCGGAGCGAAATCTGCATATTCAATTCCACTTGACAGCGCAGCGGGTTCTGGATAACTAAAATCTTGAAACTTGATGAGCTGCTTCTTAAGCGTTAAAACTCCGGGTGGAAAACAGCGCTTCGTGGTTACGTCGTACTGGCGACATCTTCCTCCACCCTGACACGGAATGTACGATATTTGGATGTCATGGATCTCATTGAAGTCTCGAACGTCGTAATTTGTTAAGCAGCGATCCCAAGTCTTTATATAGCGTGTCTGTATTAGTAGGCATGCCCATTCAATTCAAGCTAAATCAAACTTTTTAAACGTTTTAAGTTACCCGTTTGCGTCGACCTTCTACGGCGACGCTAAATACTGCAGCGATGACAAGAATCACAAAACAGTTCATACTGTCGCTGAGTGACCTACTAAACTGAATTTACCTAGACGGCGGCCTATGATGGACAAATCAAGATTTACCACAAACCGAACTTGCAATCATGCTTTTCAATTACCTTCAATTAACGAATCATTTCACGTACACTACTAAATTAAGCTTAACGAAATGCTTCAGTTCCTTGTTTTCATTTTAAGTATAAAAAAAATACGAAAAAAAATTGCGTAAACCTTTAGTTTATATTTTTATTTTAATGGTTTACGGATAAAGGTACTAAATTCATAAACAAAAGTCTAAATATTAACGATAGTTAATTACTACAATACGAGGACCAATACAGAATACAAGGTCACTAAATCTTAGAAAATTGTCACGATTTAATTAGAGGCTACGGATGCATTGCATCATGTTGTGTTATAAAACGAAAAATTCATTGAAATCGTTAGTATAAAAATAGTAGAATAATTTATCTACAACTGCTTTCGATGGAGCAAGGGCGTTCGATGTACAAAAATAAACGAGATTGTAATTACAAACAACTAAATAGTTAATTAATAGCACCAAAGTTACTTATCAAAATTAATAGTTCAGCGACAGAAAAAAAAACCGAATCGGTTCCAGGACAAAAGTAAAGATCGTATTAGATTCGGCAACTATTTTGTGGATGAGGGCGCTTTTTAGATTTTCAAGTATTTGTTCTGGAGCCTGTAGATTTCGACAAAATCGCTCATTGCTTCTGACTCCTCATTCGTTAAGCGCTTTCCACTCTCCACCTTCCGAAGAACGTCGAAATAGTACTCCGGCGGTAAAAGAAACTCGTCGAGCATTCCAGCGAAGAAAGCGGCCTCAACTATGTCCATTTCCGATTCCGGTATTTCCGTCGAGCCGTGTTCATTTTGATCCGCCAATTGTTCAGCTTCCAGTGATTCATTTCGCAATGGAGCATGTTTAACTGATTCCAAAGAATTCGTTGATACTGGTGAACCGTTTCCATCCGACGATCCAAATTCCCAACCTTGCAACGGCTCCAGACAATTCACGAATATCTCTGGTACAGGAACCTTGCTCTTGATCGAGTTTTGAACGTAGCGAATGGATGCCAGGGAAGTAGACATGGGCGTGACGACGAACTTTGTCATGCGATTCTTTCTGTCCGGGTCTCCCCAGCTCTCTCTGAAGAACTTCCCAGTAACAACCTCACTGCCACCACCAATTCGAAGTTGAGCATGAAGCAAGGGATCCTTGGCGATGAGGACCCTAACATTCCAAAATAGTTTCGTCGTGTTCAGGTCCTCTTCCAGGGCACTTCCAGCAACAGAACTTTCTCGGCTGCGCGATCTGAAAGCATAGTCCATCCAGAGGGATTCATGCGATACCCGAAGTTTCCCGTATTCAGCCGCCAATCCACTGTACGTTTGAACAGTACCCCTCCATTGAACCAATTTTGAAACAGACTGAAAAAAAACGCTCTAACGTACCTACGTGTGCTCCAGCTTAGCATAAAAAATACTTAACTCTAATAGTTTTAAAATTTTAAAATAATTAAAAATACTAAAAATACAATTACCAGACGCCACTTACTGGTAACTTTCCGTCTGGTGAAGCCAAAACAATATTCGCAACGTAGGGGCTCTTGAAATCGGGCGTAGCAGATATAGTGACGTACAAGAACATGTAGCCACCCTCCTCGGTCACATGGAGAAAGAACGTTTGGTCATCAAGGTTCACGATTCCGGCAACCCATGAATTAGCTGTTACAAACTTGACCCTATGACTTGACGATCTTGCTTTGACAAAAACTGCCAAAAATCGTAACAAATTACCTATTGGCGAACTGGAGAATCCTGGAAGGCCGCCGGGTCCAGTATTTACGTCTAAAAATTCGTGCTGGCGCCGACGGTACTGAACGCGAAGACGAAAAGGCTGCTTGTGGGTTTCAACGAATTCAGGCCGAGGCATTTGGACAATCCTGTGTTGGTTCTTGAGGTGACCAATCAATTCATCCTCTTCGATAGGGAAGGGGCAGGCACTTTCGGGACAGGAGATAACCCTAGAAGAAACGAAAGCGTTTGATTTCGTTAGTAACCCTTGACCTCTGTAACGGTGACCTGACCTGAACGAATATTTTACCAAGGTATATACTTACCGTATATTTACATCGTTTTCTTCGCTGGAGCCAAAGTCCGACACAGAGTAGCCTCCATTGTAAAAGAATCGGTGCATCTTGACCTGGACCGAATGTCACGCTCGAACCTTTCAGTAATTGTTTTATACTCAATAACCGAAAAGAATTGAACAGAGCGAAATATAACGTGAATTAACGTCGTTAACATGAAACGGAAAAACGACTGAATGGAAACAAAAATGTGTGTAATCTTTAAGATAAAGTTGATTTGCATAAAAGTCCGCTAAAGCAAACGAGGCGTCCCCGTAACGTTAACCATCCAAGCTCGATCCTGATTGGAGGAAAAGAGGAGCGGAAGGAGTGGCTTACGTGATCGTGTCTATTTTTAACACATTTAATTTTCTGTTTTAAATGCAATAAACCTAAATTAATTGAAGTGCAGTAACTTAAATTAAAAATTAAAAATTATTTAAGTTAAATTAATTAAAACGCTGATTTGATTTTTATTTCAGTTTTCATACAAGGCCTTATTGTAGAAAAATGGAGATTTGACGTCCGGTGAAAAAAAAATGGTTAATAATTTAAATAATTTATTTTTACGAAAATATTATTAACTTTTACTTATGTAATTATCAAAATATTTTAATAAAAACTAATAAAAATTATTAA
>VYYI01004196.1:0-10775 GCA_021029175.1 Bilobella aurantiaca
AGGGGGTGCCCCCATAGAAAGTGGCCAACAATAGTTCATACAACAAAATGTACAACAATACAATAACAACTTCATTGCAAAGTTCCGTTTACAAAAAAAAAGTTGAAACATTCATTCAAAAGTGAAACAATGCTCGACTCAGGTCGAACAGTGTGTGCGTGCGATGCAATTACGGAAATTCAAAAAACAGCAATTTGAAAATGTCAATGTCAACAAAGTACCGACACTTTCAGAAACGGGGTGTTTTCATACAGGGCGTTTTTTTTTTATGTAAGGTGTTTTCATACGGGGTGTTCAAACAGGAAGTTCGAAAAACAGGTTGGAAAAATGACACCGCCCGAGTCGCCTACGCCTCAAAACGGCTCTCACAAGGGTCACTTAAAAAACTGAATCTAATTAGTAATTGAAGCCTGAATAAATTAGCCATTTTCAAGAAAAAACGGGGACGTGTTGTACATCGTACTTTGTCAATGACATGGGAAATTACACGTTGTAATCGTTATGAGCGTTCAAAAAAAAGCACTTGTTCTTAATCCAGTGGTTGAAGTCATCTGCACGGGCGAAACGAATTTTTTTTTTAATTTCAAAACTTTTTTAAAAATGAGCGCAACTTACATTTTGTGAAACTCAACATTATCAAAATTTACATCTTTTAAAAATCGGCATTTTTAAATACTTTTAAAACATGAAAAGTCACCTAAATTTTAAGCTTTCTCCCATTTTAGGAACCGGTAGCTATAATAGCGACTATGCGGAATTTTACGGTAATTGCAAAAAATGACCAAAAAGGTCATGTCACCTCCATAGGCGATAAATTTAATGGTCCATTTCCCATAAGCCTTTTTGAAAATGCGCCGCCCTCATAAAGCAGCCGCCCCAGGAACGTAATTTAAAATTTCACTTTTCTGCCGCCAAAAACAAAATAATGTCCCCATTTTCTCTCATAATTTTTTTCTTGGTTTCTCATTGGTCGAAAATTGTACTCGGAAATCATTCTGTCAACTAATCAAGATTGATTGTAAAAATTTCTCTTCTTTTTTAAATTCAAAATTTCAAAAAAGCACTTTGCTCCACTCTACTTCAAAGATAATGATGACCATTGACACCACAGGGTGTAAATCTGTTTTTTTTTAAATGAAACTAGACCACACGAAATCCAATTGTTGTAAATCACTCTCAATACATTTTTTTAAACAAAACAACATTTAGAAAAAAAAACAAGTTTTAAAAAACAAAAGTTTACAAAGACAAAAACTTTTTTTTTTAAAGTTACTGAAACTTAAAAAAACAGAAAGACTCAATTTTCCATTGCCTTTTAGTAAAGACATATACCGCATATTTTCTAAACCTTGTTTTAAAATGTTCAGTAATTCTTGTTTTAAATTGTTCCCTAAATCTTGTTCTAAATTCTCTCAATTGTTTTTTAAACCAAAATCTCCTGCCCTAAAGGGAAACTCTTTTTAAAACAAACATACACAAGAGCTCCTAATTGATTTATTAATTCCAAACAGGCAAACACTTTCAAAAAAAGGTTTTTCTAAACACGCAAGGCAGCCGATCCAGACTGTTTTTTCTAAATAATCTTCCATTTAAAAAAATGAAGTAATGCACCCAGTTTTTTGTTTAACGTGCTGAGAAGTGCCAGATACCGTTTTTTCCAAGGGCCCTTAAGTACCCTCTCAACTTCAAAAGTACCCCACTTATCTCGGGCGCCGGATTTATGGCTCCCTTGCTCATTCAGACCTGAACTGTAGGAAAAGTTGCCAAAATAATAAATTTGTGCGTGAATTGCAAATTTTTTTTACTCCAAGTGAAAAAAGTACATTTTTATGAAAAGCGAAAATGCAGAAAAATTCAGAAAACTCCTCGTTACTTTTTACTTATGAGACATTTTTATGAGGCTCAAAATTAAGTACCTATATTTTCAGTATTTGTGGAGCTCACGGTACAAAGATTACAATAATTCAAAAGAGATTCTCAGAGATTGGAGGAAGACAAAGTAGCGGATGTCTCAACGAAATCAGGATTTCTGCATTGCTAATTAACTCATTTCCATTCTACAACTGGGAAGTACCGTGCATTTCTTAAGGTGCGCTCGAAACGTTTTTCCAAAGTAGAATGTAAGGCCCTCTCTTCGGCACTTTACGGTACAAATTAAGCATTCCAAGCGCTTTTCAGATGTAATCAGCTACACAAGGTGTAAAGTACTTTTCAGTATTTGTGGAGCTCACGGTACAAAGATTACAATAATTCAAAAGAGATTCTCAGAGATTGGAGGAAGACAAAGTAGCGGATGTCTCAACGAAATCAGGATTTCTGCATAGCTAATTAACTCATTTCCATTCTTACAACTGGGAAGTACCGTGCATTTCTAAAGGTGCGCTGAGAATCGTTTTTCCAAAGTAGAATGTAAGGCCCTCTCTTCGGCACTTTACGGTACAAATTAAGCATTCCAAGCGCTTTTCAGATGTAATCAGCTACACAAGGTGTGCACAAGATCATCAATTATTACACCATTATTATGCATTTAACAAGCTTCAAATTTCGGAAGAAAACGAGTTTTCACTTAAAACCGAAAAACTTGTTTACAAAGAAAAAAACGATTCATAATCATAAACATTAAACAAAAAAATTTGTTTTAAACAAAGTAGTAACAACGAGTAAACACAGTTTAAACAATTTAAACACAGTGAATTTTCGTTTAAAAAAAGGTTTTATATCCATTTTCAATCCATTTTCAAGTTTATCAAGCACAAATCCATTTCCGCTCGATGTGAAGCCTGTTCTGAACACAACTTCCTGTTCTAAAATTGACGAAATATTTCGAACATGATTACCACTTCCTGTTCTAAAAGGTGACGAAACCTTAAACAAGATTTCAAAATTGAAAATTGCCGCCTGCCCACCTGTCATTCAATTAACCTGAACTTCATCTCCGCCCCTCAACGCTTTGCTACACTAATATTTCCATAAATTAAAATCTCATTACGGAAACATTACCCAAAATCCATTGAGAAACTCCACTGTGTCAACATCTTGTTCAAAAATCCTTCACATTTCACAAAATTGTGCACAATGTCCCGAAATTTGGTTGAAACTTCCCAAAATTTTGGTAAAATTGCCCAAAATTCCAAACTTCTCTTAAATTCTGGTCGCCTAAAATTTGGAAATCTTTTCAAAAATCTTGAAAATCTGCCAAAATCCACCCTTTTTAAAGTGATCGCTATTAAGTTTAGTGGAGGGAAGATGATTGATGCAAATATTGTGCGAGCATAATTACTCTCGTTAATTTTTTTTTACTTTCTTGCAACATGCAATTTGGAAGTTAGCTCTTCCTTCCTTCCAGGAAGTTGCTCCTTGTAATTGCAAAAACGTATTTTTGCAAACGTCTTTTGGCACATCTTTCGCTTGGAGCGTCTTATCCTGAGCATCTCGAGACTCTCAGCTTTTGGCAGAGTGAGCCTAACATTAACTTAATTAACTTTTAAATGACTTGAGCCAACGACCATTAAGAATTGGTCACTGAACTTGCCCAACAAACCTCAACATCAACTACACAGCATCATTCAAAAGTGCATTCATTCAATTCTTGACACGCTACATGCACATTACCAAAAAAATACTCATCTTCATTTTACGAAAACATTTTACTCAAAAAAAAAAGATCATCCTTCATTTCCTCAAAATATTTTACTCAAAAATGCTCATCTTCAACTTCCCAAAACATTTTACTCAAAAATGATCCGTTTCATTTCCCCAAAATATTTTACTCAAAAATACTCACCTTCAACTTCCGAAAACATTTTATTCAAAAAATACTCACCTTCAACTTCTCAAAATATTAAAAAATTACTCAAAAAACTTATACGTTATTGTTCTTAAAAAAAATAAAAAAAATAAAAAAAATAATAACAAAATTAACACAAATTTCTGATATAACAATAATAAATAGTAAAGGATCGAAAAAACAACATTTAAACGTTAATTGCTGCTAATTAAGCATTGTTAGCTAATTAATTAATCACCAATTAGACTCAATTGCAATTAAAAAAAATTCACATTTCTTCCGGAAAATGAGTTACATTAGTCAAAAACGCTTCGCAGCGCTAATTTCGAGAAATAATGAGAAATCGCTGAAAAGCGGCGGCGACATACCTCCTCTTTCCACATCCAACATTGTCGAGCTCAATGTGTCGATACGCTGCGTAAGTCGCCATGTTAAGAACCGCTTGAAAGCGATGAGTTAGCGGTCGATTAATCCAAGAGTTAGGTAGTAAAGTCGTTAGTATGTTCACAAGGGGGGCCCTTAAAGCGATCCCTTAAATTTTCAGCAGTCCCTTCAGTTTCAAGTACCCTTAGATTCCCAGTACAGATAACCTTCCTTGCTCCTGCCTGTCCTAGCACTGCCCTCCTTCCTTCCTCTGGAAGTCTAATTATACTTGCTTCACCGTGTATCTCCGAAGATGATTCCTCCACGGTGCTGGAAGCCGTGGAAGTGTGCTTGGAGGGGTGACACGAGAAAAGGTTCCGGACGGTTTGGAAGTACTAGATACTTGCCAGTATAATGCTTGAGCAGTATATTGAATGACTGTTTTGGCTTCTAGGAGGGGTTCTTCCCAAAATAGACACAAAAATGTTTCAACCCTTCCAGCCAATACTTTACAATTCAATTCCCTAAAATTCCCTCTGGAGATTCTCAGGAAATGAGAAATTCTCTCTAATACTATTTCCGAAGAATGAGAAATTCCCAACAAACCAACAGTGGTACTTCCTCAAAAGACCTTCCAGCGTCAACTGCTCTTGATTCTGCTCAAGGTACTTAATCTTAAACCCCAAAAACCCCCCCCCAACAAACCAACAGTGGTACTTACTCAAAAGACCTTCCAGCGTCAACTGCTCTTGATTCTGCTCAAGGTACTTAATCTTAAACCCCAAAAACCACCCCCCCCCCCCAAATTGGTTGGTTTTTGGTGGGGCCAAAAAACCCACCACCCAACCCCTGCTCTTGAACTACTTAAGTCAATTTTTTGGCTGACGACAGGTGGTTGTCGTTGGGCTACTGATTTTGACGGCGCACAACTCCCTTCGATAGAAACACCATCTTTGCCAAACTCACCTGTCCTTAATTGCTCTTCCAATTACAAACAACATCTCAGGTGAACAGTCGTTCATCATCCTCACAAAAATGCATCTTTCCATGCTTCACTGTCACAAAATGCATCTGCCAAGAACAGTGGTCCAAATTTCTTCGTCATAGTCATAAATCATTGCCATCACTGTTTCCCCTTTTCCAAACTTTAGTCCAAATTTTTTAAACTTCTCTTTAAAACAACTCTTTTCAAATTCGGGTTACATATCGTATTATACATTCTAGAATTTGAATGTTTTTAGAACAGAAGAATTTAAATGTGTTTTTTAGAACAGGCCATGAATTGGGATTTTGACGGTGACGGAAATAGACAGGAGTTTAAATCACATTTTTGATTCACTTGCCCCGTCATTTTCATTCAAAACAATTTGACGGGGAAAGTTTGTCGTCAAAAACGCTTTTTATTTTCTTGTCCTACATTCTTAAATCCTCTTTTGAAAGCAGAGCTTTAGCTTTACAAACATAAGACGGTGCCTTTGAATGAAATGGCATTTTTCGACCAATCACAGCTCTCGAAACGCTTTCATACACTTTTATCATCGAGAACCTGTCGGAACGAGATAAACACGATTTTTTTTTCTTGGTTTTACGAGTAAAGCCTGGACTTGAAAAAAACACTTAAATTCCTAATTGAAAGGACTTGATTCAAACGCGTCTAGAAAAATGCTTCAGACCAATTATGCAATCTAAAAATTTCAAAAAATATTGAAAAATCCAAAAATCTCACTGAAATATTCCAAAATCCAAGAATTTTGAAAAAAAAAATCAAATCCAAAAAATTCAAGCAAATAATCCAACTGACAAAAGTTTTTTTAAATTTTAAATCTGAAAACTTTTTTTAACCCAAGATTTTTTTTTCGTGTAAGGGAGAACCTAAACCTTGATAGAGATGAAATTGCTTTTCCACCAATAAGACACAATTTTCAATTATTGCTCTGATTTGGAAAATTGTTAAGTACCCCCTTCGCCCTTGCCTGAGGGGGCCCTCGGCTCTCCGAAAGCAAATTGCAGTGCCCTGAGACCCTAGGAGGCCTTAATGAAGATGTAAAGGGCCTGAAACATGTGAGTTCAAAGGGCGGATTTTCCGACGACTTGACATTTGAATCATTTGTTGTTGAAAAAGCTGTATTAAAAAACGAGAAACGAACACAATTGAATTGGGACGGAGTAATTAATGGGTGTCGTCGGGTTAGAAACACACACTTTAAACTTTCCCTCTTTTTTTCCTTTTGAATTTTCCCCTTTGTATTTCCTGCCCTTAAGTTCAAGGGACCTGACCCCTCCAGGGCCTTAACGAGCATAATTTCCATGTCAGAAATAATGAGACTCATCAACATTACAATACGAGAAAACAAGAAAACGTCAAAACATTTTGCGGCTTTTGTGGGCAAAAAACCACTTTACAGAAAACAAGTTGATCACATTTCGAAAATTGAAAATCACAAACAAAAAATCAATTGGAAATTGTACAATTTGTGCGCATCATTTTTCAATTTCCCAGCAAATCAATCATGTCACTTACGCATAGTACAGAAAATTGATTTAACTAAAAACCGTATTTTGTTTTGTTTTGTGAAAACACATTTAAAAAAATTAAATGTCAAATCAATCAGTTGATACACATTGCATCCAACGAAATTCCAAGACGAATTATTTTCAAAAAAACCGTAGTTTTCTTTTGTTTTAAAAAAATACACGTTGAAAAATGAAATATTATATGTTAAATCAATCACCTCATCAATCAGTCAATCAATCATTTCCTATACTTCCATGTCATACAACGTAATTCCAAGGAGAAAAAAAATGCTTTAAATAAAAATCGTAATGAAATATCGAAAAACGAACTTCGTGCTGAGGTGGGCTTGTTTGGTTTTTTTTTTTCAATTAGGCCAAGTTACGTTTTCAATCAACAACCGCGACACTGTGCTGAGGAAATTGCTGACGTAGAAGCTACATAAAAATCCAATTTGCTCTCGTCTCAATTTCTCCAGGATCAATTTAGATTCCTGGAATTATTAGTCAGTATAAATTCAAGTATCCTGGGATTTGCTGGGCAATTTTCCCTGGACAACTCGCCCACCCACAAAGGTGAAGGTGGTGCAACTTTTGAAAAAGTGATTCATTTCCAGCATTTTTTTTTAAATTTCAACTTTTCATGAAACTACGACTGCATTTGGCTTTGGGCTAAAAATTATTGTTGCATTTCTTAATTTCACCTGTCCAAAATCTCGACATATCCGACACACAAATTATTTAAAAGGTTGCACTAAACCACAGGAAACTTTTTTTCTGCACTTTTTAAACATACTTTGGAACTGGAAACATTCCACGCTTCAAAACACCTTTCCAGCTGAGCCTGCACCCATTTCACGTGAAATAACATCATCCACAAACACAATTATCATTTTCTTTTTAAAACATTCCCATTTTTTAAAACATGATTTTTTTTTAAACATGAATTTTGAACAGACATTTCCAGAAATCATCAAGAAACAAACCCCTACAAGGAAATCTTCATTTTTTTTAAAAACACCGTTTCTCTATATGGTTCGAAAATTTCATGATACTCTACAAAAAAAAACTTAAAAAAAATCTGGAACTTTTTTATTGAAATGTCATGTCACTCTGTTTGACTATCATTTGTGCACGAAATTCATTCAAATTTTTTCCGGTTGCAAAATCTTGTCCACTTTTACATTTCCGAGCGAACTAGTCCCCTTAAACTCAATTCAAATATTGGTCAATATTTGTCGGACAACCCTGTATTGCCGGAAGTGAATAAAATTGTGACAATTCAAAGAACACGGAAGATAAACTCCTACTAAATACGTCTTTCCATTTATCAAAACGACTCTTTTGCTAACCACAACATAGCAAAAAAAAAGAGAAGAATACAAAAAAGAGAGAATACAAAATCACAAAAGAAACAAGACTTCTTATTGTAATTTTGAATTTTAAAACCACAGGAGAGTAGCCACTTAGTTTACAAAATCAGTACAAGGATTTGCGGTCAAATTATCATTGCAGTTCTCAAAATCACCAAAAATGCTTCCCATGATTTTAAAACCTTTTTAAAAAAATGGCTTTCATAAAATCCCGCCATTACCCTTTAAATGACGCTTTTAAATGACATTTAACTTAACTCATTTAGATGAAAAACAACCTTTTCCAAAATAAAAATAAACGGAGTTTGCAAAGTAGCGAAAGACCCATAAACACCGCTCAGAGGCCATCTAACTCTTGGTCTCTATGTCTGAAATGTTTGATTTCAGGTAAAAGCATGGTTGGACTTAAGTACCCTTTTGATGAACCAAAAGGGTCTTCTTCTGTATTAAAAAAAGTAGCAAAGGAAATTTTTTAAATAAATACCTACTCTTTTTCTTAATTTGTGTGTATTTTTGTTGACCCCTTAAGGGCCCCATTTAATGTTTCAGGACGGACGCACGGACTGATCGACACCATCAAGTGGATTTTGCTACTTGGTTACATCGTTTCGTTATTTGCTCAACTTAATTTGTAAGAACTTTACACTCCACTTAAAAGGAAAATAAGCTACAATTAACTTTACCGTGGCTCTGTTACCCTTTCAAAACGTCAAAAATAACAATCATTATTTTTTTAAAGTACCAATACAAAAACAATTCGAAATTCAAAAACAAAATAAAAGTCAAAATTTTAGGAGCTTTTAGCTCACCAAATAATTCCTTTCCCAAAAATAAAGTTTTGGGAAATGTTTTCCAACAATATAATTTTTGAAAGAGGTTTTCTACACAACAACAAATTTTGAAAGGTTTTTTTTTTCAAAATTTTCTTTCAAAGCGAAACACATGCGAAGATAGTGAAAGCGAATTTTGATTTTGTGGGATAAGATGATCTTCTGCGTCGCATCATTTTGACGATGTAAAAAAAGAGGTAATTGGATTTGATTGGAGGTAGGAGACGCTATTTTCCCATTTTTCATTTTCCCGTCATCTTTTCAAGATGTCATTCCGGAAAGCGATTAGGCATGGGGCTCTGACTACAATTCAAAAATCACGACTTAAGCTAAATGTCTGTCTGTCTGTCCGTCACAGCTTATGCGAAAATTCACAAATTTAAGTCGTGCTCTAAGTACCCACCAAGAAAATTTCTCTTCGAGAAGCCCTCCCTCAAGGGCACTTTGCAGAGTGCACTGTGAATAATTTCCACTTAAAAATCTCAATCTCAAAAAAGTCCCCTTCGGCCTTGACTTCCAAGAAATTCACTCACCCTCCATTCCTACGCGGCATAAAAACGTTTTTTTTTTAAATTACTCTCATTTACCTAATTTTAACAGTTTTGGGTTTCAAAATTTTAGAATCTAAAAATTCAAAGTGAGTAATTTAAATTTTGAGGGGTATTTTGGGAGTAATATGAGTAAAAATGAGTAAAATTCCCTTGAAGAGTAGATGGAGCAATTAGAAATTCCATGGACCAGTGATGCTGCGATTTCCTCTTCGCCATCAATCTCTTTTTTTTTTAATTCACTCGTCACACCTTCCTGACTTTTACGTTCTTTTTTTCAAACTTAAATTTTGCCTCTCTTTTTTAAATTTAAATTTACCTCTCTTTTTTTAAATAAAGAAAAAGTTCCGATTGAGCTACTTTGAGAGCAATAATTTCCCAGCCTCTCTACCTCTCCTGGACCCTGCGATTTCATGGGAAATAGATTTCAAATGACAGGAAGCTTCCCTGCCTCCAACTACAAATTGCTCCCTGTCATCATTACTTAGGCAGTTGTGCATGAATACATCAAACTGTTTCGTATGCATCCTTGAATCATGCATCATGCATCCACATAACCATGCATCACTGCATCAATGTACCAGTTATTCAATCGAATCAAAAAATATATCAACAAACCCTAAAACGACTTGTCATCAAACATCATCACTTTTTCTCTTCAATCAAAAAATCATCCAGTCACGAATCAATTTCATCAACATCGTGCAAATCATTTTTTTTTTCAAAATCAAACCAACTTTTTGTTGCTATTTTAAGACACCAAAATTCAGAATTTTCCAAAAAACGATGGCACTTAAGGCCTTCAAAAATGACATCAATCAAAATATTTTGGTGGAGTCTCAAATTGCAGTGGTCGTAAAAATTCTCGCTAATTTGCGCAAAGAGCGTATTTTGCCGCGCACGACTGCTCGGAAAAATTGCGCCAAATCATTTGTCATCCTTTGCGCCGCGTAAATGAGGAACCGTCAAAGTCAAGGCTTTCATGGATTAGAGTCCGTTCACACTCAAATAGGCACACCGGCGGGGAAAAAGATCACAAAATATGTTGATTACCTTCACAAAATTTGAAAATATGGTGATTACCCGCCAAAAAAAAAGATGGTGATTAGCATAATCTTAGATCTGTGAGCATTTAAAAAACGTTGCGGTAGTTTAAAGTTAAATTAACTGAATCGCACAGTAGTTATTTTAATGTCGGAAGTAGTCCATCAGGACTTCTTTTGTTTCCTCAAAATACAGCATTACAGCATCATAAAGTTATTAACTACTCTAAATACCCATTGTTTCAGGAAGAAATGTGCACTTTACTCCACTTTACCGTAAAGTTCCGATTAGAGGAATGTAAATCCATTTTTAAAACAAA
>VYYI01004197.1:0-10775 GCA_021029175.1 Bilobella aurantiaca
AGGTCGCAAAATGTCCTCACATCCAAGCATGAGCATGAGCCATATTTTCCCTTCCGCCTCCGTTGACGCCGGTGTGAAGCGTGCTGATTGCACAGCGTACAGCAGTACTGATTCTGGTAGGACGGACGCTGGGATTATCATGTTGATCACGAATTGAATACTTTTGGAGAATTATCCCAGAGTTTTACAGGGAAATCACCCACCACCACCACCACCGCACCGGGCTGTTTCATCCATCAAATTATTCCATCATAATCAAGTAATGAGATGATGGCGACGGCAGTTATAGGGAAAAAGTATTCATTTCCCTGGGCTGCTTCCTCCAGCATCCAGCACACAGTGGTGTAGTCTGCCTCAACCTTCCGGATCTGGCTGATTATATGGGATGGGGACAAGTTATGCCATTGTCCTCACACATCTCTCTATCCCCCCCCTCTCTCTCTGTCCACTCCCATTTATGAGGTGAAAAATCAAAGTGTTCACAACAAATTCCCCATTGTTGTCCTCCTTCCCTTTTTTTTGAGTCCCTCATGTATGACTCAGGAACAACAATGGCTGCTATGATCCACATAGGACGACACAGCCAACACTCCGTCTCGCCTCTTCCAGTAAATCATAATAGACTGGACGTATGGGCTACTATCACTATAACGAACTACTACTGTAAGCTGGTCCATCGTCCCTTCCACTCTCTGCTACCCGCCGCCGCCACCATCCTGCAAAATTACCGGGCCGACTGTCCCTTCACGTGTATACACAAGTCTGCTGTCATATCCCTCCGGCCTACTTATGTCGTCATATGCTACGTGTGGCCTGTGGGATAGCCGTGGAAAATAAGCCAGGTTACTGACGGGAAAATTTGAAACTTTATTACCCACTAGCAAGACCTTCATCCCACACGGGCCGAGTCTGTACATATGTACATACATGTGCATGTAGCGTAAAAGCGTTGAGGGATCTTTGAAAATTTTTTTGAACTAGCCATCTCATTGAAAAGCCGTTTCATATTCAGTTTTTTGCAGGGTGGGGGGAGGGGGGCAGGGGGTGTGGTAGGAAGTGGGTGCATATAAACACCTTGTTGAATTTCATGTAAAATCCCATTATTTTCCCCTCATATTTTTCTCATTGTGCGACGGTGCGCGGAGCTTGTATGCATTTATGTATATATATATATATACAATAAAAGTTTGTGGCTCATACGTGAAATTTCCTCAACGTGAAAATATGGGTTGAACAACAAGAATAGTAATCATCATAATGTGTACTACACACACACACACACACACACACACACACACTCGCACACATGTAAACCCATGGGCATGGGCATATTTGACACTGGCATGTGCATACGTATACTTTTGATTCATGAGACGGCTGCTTAGTGATATTTTATAGGGAAATGGGCGCTGCTCACGGGAGCGAGGAAGAAATTTCTCAGTGTGAACGCCCCACATTGAAACGGCTGGCCGTCGTCGTCGTCGTCGTATAGCACATTACTGTATGGACAGGAGTGGAGTAAGTAGCAATACTGGTGTTAGTAGTAGTAGTAGAAGCAGTAGTAGTAGTGAGGATTACGGGACTATTTTTTGACAGCAGGAGATGATGATGATGAGAGTGTGTGCACACATGCACAGCATGCCCTCGCACCCTTCCGCGTACAGTACTGCACAAACGCACACACAAATTATACAACAGAAGCATCCCATTGTGCACCCCGTGTCTGCCCAGGTCTGTATGGCCACCAGCCGCGGGTCAACTCTCTCTGCCCATCTATATACTCGTATATATAAATATGTGTATATACATGGATTTTGTTTGTGCAGGTCATAATTGGAAGCTACCGTGTTTTTTTCCGCCCGGTCGCTCACTCACTTAGTCCGGTCGTTTTGAATGAACAAATGTATGTATATATATATTGTATAGACTGTGTCTCCGCACCCGTATGGTCCTGCATGGTTTTATGTGTGTGTATCTGTGGGAAGTAATTCAATTCAAATGTTTGTTATAAATTACGGATGATAAAATGGTTCTTTTGAAAAATTTTGACGCCTCGTTCACGTAGTAAAGAAGAGGCGGCGGCGGCGGCGGCGGCCGCCGCCGCCGCCGCCGCGGAAGGTGAAAGGAAAGACCGGTGGTCGTTCTGGTGTGGTGAATGTTGAATGTCGTCGGGTTATTCCGGATCATTACTATTATTATCATTATTGTATTATGGTCATGTACAACTTTTCAACGGTCTCCTTCTTCTTCTTCTTCTCATACCCTGAACAAGTTTTGGGAAGGGAGTGAGTAAGATAGTGAAGAATGTGAGTGCATTTGTTATGATTGGATTTTACCTCAATATATAATGCACCTTCCCGCAAGAGTGTAAATATGTGTGTGTGTGTGTGAGTATGTGTGTGTGTGGCGCTGAACTTGGGACCGCTTGAGGTTTTCACCTTTCCTTAAGTCCATGAGTTGTACACATAAGGAACTTGTGTGTATCTTGTTGTTAGTATTATTATTATTATTGTTGTTGCTGTTGTTGATGCTCTGTTGGAAGATGTGGGGATGTTCGGGCCTGTTTATGTGTGTGTGTGTGTGTTCGTGTCTGCATTTGTGTCTTTCTGTGTGTTCCACACATTTGAACTAACAAGATGAATGCCTTGTGTGTGTGTGTGTGAATCTGTGTGTGTGTGTGTGTGTGTGTGTGTGTGTGTGTGTGTGTATGGTTGTGCATTTGGTTTTGTTTGTACGCGAACGGTGGACGACTGGGAGTTGAGTAGGAGGACTATGGCCGACGACAAGCTTTGAGTAAGAGTAGGTGTTCTTCTTCTCACTCGCATGAATAAATATTACCTTTTGAATGACTAATAATAATTCCTTTTCCTAGTTAATGTAGTGTAATGTGATGGACTTCACACCACTCGGAATGAATGGCTCGCTCTCACCCTCCCTCTTTTCCATATCTCTCCGTCGTCGTCTCTCACTCGCTCCCTGTTCAGCCACAGCGCGTCGTCGTCGTCGTCGTCCTCTCTTAAAAGATGAACGAGCGAGGAGAAGAGGAAGAGGACAAGAGTGTATATAGTAAAAGGAAGAAAAAAGAAGAAGAAGAGGGAGAAGAATAAGTTAAGTCGGTTTGTAAGGTGGCCAAGAAGAAGAAGGAGATGAAGGAGAAGAAGAAGAAGAAGAAGAAGAAGAAGATCAGGGAGAGAAGATGATTCCCACAGCATAAAGGGAAGAGGGAGCGAGGGAGAGAGAAAGATAATAATAGCCAAACCACATCATTATATTCCATAGACTTGTAAAACCCCACTTGGAGGCTCACTTGAGTAAACATTTACGATGACCACAAAGATGATTATTTGAATTTCCAACAAGGGTGGTGATGATGCTGATGATGATTCTTGTTTGGCAAATGGGAGCCCTAAAAGTGTTTCCAACAGTCCGTGCGAGCATTAGTTCCGTTCCCATATTCTCACCCGGCGTGAAGTATGTGTCTGGTGTGTGTGTGTGTGTGTGTGTGTTTGCGTGCCTGTGTAAATTCATAGCCGCACCACCCAGTCCATGCTCACAGGGAGAGGCCATGTGGATGCATGTGGAGCCATGTGCCATGGGCTCTGGTCATGAATTTCTAAAGGCTCTCCTCACTCATTTTTTAATGCTGGGGGTAAATGATGGCGGACGGCGGGGACTCGCGACCCAGGATTTTCACCATCATTACTGCCGCTGCCGCCTCCGTCGCAAGTTTTCTTTTTCGCGGCGTAGTAATCTCCGTACGTATGATAACAACGCGCTTCGCTTTACAGTTTCACCATCAACTCGGCAGCCGCGACGTCGACAGTTTCCAGCATCAATTTATGCGGACTTGTGGACGGAAGTCCCGATCCGCCGGTCGCTGGTAGCTCAGTGTACAATGCTTACTTGATTTAAAGGGGATTCCTGGACCGCTTGGTCCACCGCGCCAAAAACCATGAGCTCATCTGTAGGTTTTTTTCTTCCATTTCGCTTTGACTCTCGTTCTTGTCTCCTATAGAATTTTGAAGGCCTTGAGTTGGCAATCATTTAATGCAATTTTGAAATGGCTTTTTGGAATAACGTGAAAAAATCCCGTGAATTTCTGTATGCACGTGTGTACATGGAAGTGAATGTGTGTGTGTGTGTGTGTGTGTGTGTAACTGAATGTGTTTGTTGGTGTAAGTTAGTGTGTCTGCATGCATGTGTGTGGAACTGAATGTGTGTGCATGCGTGTGGACGTCTCTGCGTTAGTTTGCCCTCCAATGAAGGGTTCTAGAGGGCATGGGGGAGTGGGCCGTGTAGCCATTGGAAATTTGAAAGTTTGGTGGTCAATATAGTGGTTATGAATAAGTTTATGGCTCTGCGTATGTGTATACCTGTGTGTGTGTGTGTGGGGGGGGGGAGAGATGATATGTGACCACTCCTGCCCTCATGGCTTGTAACCAGGGAGTTAAGATTGTATTTGTGAGGACAATGTCACTTGGCGGGACATTATGAGATGATTTATAGAGATGTAGGAGTTTGGGCATGATGTTATAGACATATGTATCCATACATATATCCGGGGTGGAAAGGGAGAGGAAGATGCGTACAAGGTGAGTTTACTCACATGGATCACAATGATGGGATGATAGTTGACTGAGCGCATTTTGGGAAGGTAGCCCATAGACTTCATACTTGTTCTTCTTCTTCTTCTTCTTCGTCTACTTCATATTCTTTTCCCTTCAAAAACTTTTATTGGGGAAGATCCTACACGCACATCTTTGTGCCTTATCGATTGGGGAAAGAATCGCTTGGATAAGTCAAACGATGTGGTTAATGTAGCGAAAATTCCAAATTTTTTCGTCGTCGTCTTCTTCTTCTTCTTCTTTTTCTCCGTGGAAAAAGTTTTATTCTAACAAAAGTCTTATACTACGTGGACCAAGGAGGGTCGTGAGGTCGAGCTGCTGCTAACTTGCCTCTGTCCATTTTTTTTCTCTACCCTTACACAACTTTGCCAAGCCACACACATGCACTGAAGCCACCAGTAGCAGCAGCTATTTAGCATTGCATGGGATGTGTTCCATATGCTCACATAAGCATACATACGAGTCCGTCCGTCCACCCATCACTTGGCGCTCTTGGTGGTTAATATTGTCTATCAATTATATAATATTTTTATTTGAATTTTTTTTATTTGATCCATTTTTTCATTTCAGAATTTTCAGTAAGTTTTCCAAATTTTCCAAATTTCAAAAAATCCAACTCCTGGCCGGTCAAATCAAATAAACGTCACTGGAAACCAGAGCAATTCTATAGTCTGTTATACCATCCACGTAGTGACGTGAGGAAGAGGCGCCGGCTCACAGAAACCTTATAGCAGGTTTCCCACTACTGCCCACTGACCACCTGAAACTGGTAGCGGGATGGGGACGTTTGATGTGGTGGGATGGAAAACGATCTGCCCATGGGATCATCCTTTGAGTGTGTCAGTACATGGTGAGTTGAGAACTGTGAAGGGCTCCGCGGCCTTATTATGCACGCGGGATGTTGGGAAGAGGCGACATTTATATACAAATGAGGATATGAGATCCATGAAGGGGACATTTGAAAATCCTCAAATCATTAGGGAAGGGATGATTATTTTCATCCGACTGGGAGATGATACAGTGTGGATACTTTGTACAAGTTCATCCTTCGGCAGGGATCAAACATGTTTTTCCCTTTTCTCAAAATAAGATGTATAAAAAGAGTGACACGAGTTTTTAACAGCCGAGTGACATGAGGGGAAAGGGGAGCAAGTGTGGATATTCTGGTAAGTTTTGATGGCAAGAACCATGGCGCAGCATCGTTGGGGCAAGAGCAAACAAGAAGGTTGAGTGAGCCGAGCGACGAAGGCGGCGGCGGCGGCGGCGGCATCGGCAGCCACAGCGGCAACGGCAGCAACGGTTTGCTTTTGGTAAAACTCTAGCTCCATGCTTGAATTTCGGGTGGCAGTATAAAGGAAGCCGGAGACGAGAAAGACGATATTGAATGTTGAGGGTGCGCATGTAATTTCCGAGTGAGTGCCCCGCGACTCGCTTCGGTCTCTTTGGATCGTAGAACTTGCCGGATACAAATTTGTCATCAAAGGCCGCTCCACTGAATTTATATGAATTTTATCCCCCATTTCTATTCTTTGTCGTACACACGGCCACACAGCAGCAGCCGCATATAGGCTCACGCATTGGGACACACACACACACCAACTCTCCAGCCGTAGAAATCAAGTCACACACATACGCACTCGTGTACACATTCTAGAGCACATATGTACACACACACTAGAGCCCATATGCACGCGCACACACACACACACACACACACTCCAGAGCCCATATGTACAAAAACACACACACACTTTAGAGCCCATATGTTCACACATGCTATAGAGCCCATATGTACACACACGCTTTAGCTCCAATATGTACACACACGCGCTCTAAAGCGCACATATGTTTAGCATGGGCTAGAGATAGAGAGAGAGAGAGAGAGAGAGAGTCATGGACGTAAACTAAATGTATACATTTGATTCCGCTGACGTTGACGACGCTGGCTGGTTGACTGGTTGGTTGGTTCGTTGGTTGGCTTGACTCTGGCTTGGCTTGGCTGACGGGTTGGTTGGTTGGTTGGTTGGTTGGTACGCTCGTCGTGGAAGACGGAATGGGCGAGAGAGAGAGCCGTCTGTAGTGTGTGCATCTCTCTCGCTTCTCTTCCCTCCATTTGACTCCTTTGGTCTCGCGGAGCGGATGATGCAGCAGCAGGCCGTATGTGTAGTTGGAAAAGCCGCTACTCGGAATATAAAGCTCAATTGAAATTCAAAGGGAGCAAAAAATTGAGTGCGTGTGTGCCTGTGTGAATTTGTGTGCCTGTGTATGTGTGTGTGTGTGTGTGTGTGTGTGTCTGTGCCTCTGTGTGTGCCTATGTGCAGAAGGGTTCAAATCCATTATAAGCAATGGCTCATGCGGCTCTGTTTCCGTGTGACAAAGTCAGGGAGAGAGACAACAAACGACGAGCAATTGTCAACATTTTACACAGTCCTTCTATCTATTTACTCTTCTAAATAAGCCACAGCGGAGTCAGCACAGTACCAGCAGCAGCACACACACACACACACAAATAGTCAGAGGAAAATAGACGGATATTAGCCATGCCTTTGACTTGACACAATGGATCTCCTTGTCTTTCCCAAAGGGAACGCTCGCTCTCGCTCCTCCAACGTCACCAACTTGAGCAGCATCATCAGTCAGCCAGTCATTCCACCCGTTCGCACTTTTCTCCGCGCACAAAATCCGCTGCTGTAAAGTTGTTGCTCACTTGTTCTCAAGTGTGCGGCGGTGGAAGGATTTATATCCTACTTCCGTCTCCGCCACCATCGAGTCAGCGATGCCGCTACAATACTCTCTTATGCGTCCACCACCACCCCCCCCCCCATTCGATCCTCGCATTTCCAAGGGAAATGGCTAAGGGTTACTTTTTTGGGGATCTTTAAAATGGATCCTGGGGTATCTCTCAAATGATTTTGAACTTTCATCCGCCAGCTTTGTACATTTTGACTGGGAAAACTTTTTAGCACAAGGGAAAATGATCCTCCACAAGGGAAATGGGGATCCATTGGAACTAATGGTCTCTTATCAGATCCTCCCAAGGTTCATCCGGATCAGATGGTGTGATGGTCCCTCATCCGGTGATGACAGGGACGAGGAAAAGTGGGAGAAAGATAAGGAGGATTTTGGCGCCTTTCTAAGAATTATCTTGGTTGGAGCATGTTCTACTACTATTATTATTATTATATGACTATTTGGCACACTACGGCTCACTCCATCGGTGCGGTGGCGGCGGTGGCGTTGAGGATGAGTGGCGACTGTCAGTTGAGACACAAAAGTCTTGTACTTGTGCACACAACTACTACTGCTACTGATGCTCATCATGGGGCGCGACTGGGATTGGAAAACCTCTTGATTCAGTAGTGGCAGTAGTGGTGATGGTGCTGGTGGTAGTCGCAGTAGTGGTAAATGAGATGAGTAGCCGTAAGACACATTGTAAGTGTGCGCGAGGTGAGAAAAAAATTCGGTTGGGAAAACAAAATGTTCATCCTCTCATGATATAATTAACTCGCAATCCTCTCATCACATCTTTCACTCTGTCACTTTTTACCATTTCAAAATAAACTTGGCCTCCTCAGCTTCTCCCCACACACACACACACACACACACACACACACACACACACACACACACACACTTGAACATTGCGGAACGGTGTGATGACAACTGAATTTATTCAGAACACACACTCGCATCCTCACCAGCATGCGCACACTTCTACAAACATGCTCCCACATAGGCACGAGCACACATGCTCACATATTTGTGCACCTGTACACACACACACACACACACACTCACACACAAGAACAAACAAACACATGTGAACAGTTGCACACACCTACACAAAAAAGCACATATACATACATACACAAACGCATACACAAATGCCCACATATGAACAGTTGTACACACACAAAGGCACACACACACACACACACACAAATTCACACTTCCCTGGCGGCCATCAAACGGGATATTAAGCCGACTGCTGCTGTTCGAACCACACGCAGTAAATTCCTCTTGATCCCCTCTCTCCCACAGCCTAATTTCGCGGTTTGTACCTTCCCGCAAAAACCAACAGTGTGATGACAGACAAAACTAAATGAAAAAATGTGGTTCAGGATCCAATGTATTTTTTTTTCTCTTTTCAAGACGATGCAACATTGGACAAGGGCCTGATCATTTCAACTGGGAAAAGATTCGCGGATTTCCCCAGAGGCTGCAGCAGTAAAGGTCATAGTGTGCACAATTAAATTCAAGAGGGATTACAGTGTGTGTGCGTGTGTGTGTGTGTGTGTATGTGCGTCTGTGTGTTTGTGTGAGAGAGAGAGACGACAAACTACATTCGTATGTTGTCAAACACTGTCAACATCCGCCTTGAATTTACTCGGAGTGGATTTGAGGAGCGGCGGGAAGAAGGGCGGGAAGGAATAATATAATAATGATAATAATGAAGGAAAAGGGGAAAAGGCGGGATTTATTTGGATGATGAATTTGAAGAGAGTGATGTGGGAGGAGGCGTCGGGAGAGTGAGAGAGAGAGAGAGAGAGAGCGATAGGAGGATAGACAAGTTGCGGTTTCGCAGCTGGAAAAATTCATTTCGGCCAACCTCCTTCCCCGCCCCTTATTTTCCCGTCACACTTTTACCAGAAGCTCCACTCCTCCACCGCCCCAGCCCCCATGCATCACTCAAGTCGAGCCCCGGAGTCATTCCAGCTAAAATGACTTGATTCCCAATCAAATGGACCGCAAAAACCCTCATTCCTCACCCGGCTCCTCAATAAATAGCCATTCTATCTGTGCCCGAATAAAATCTCCACCCCAATGCACAACATTGCTTTTAATATACTACCTCCCCAGCAATCCGGATTTTGAGTATTTATTTTGGAAACTTTAGAGTCAAAACATGAAAAACTCAGCCGAGATCCCGTAGTCCGTTCAAAATGAACATCAATATATTATGACATTCAAATTCTCCCGGGTTGTGTACATCAAGGCTACAATAATACAAATAATAGTGTGTTGTTGTTGTTGTTGTTAAATAAATTAGGTCGGATGGAAAGGGATCCCCATGCCTATGTCACGCTCGGACAAAGTGGATCACGAGGATCAAGGTAAATAATTTCATTGGGGATCCAAGCTGTGGGGATTCAATTATGGGAGAGTGCCATTATGGTTAAATAAATCCGAGCGAGCCCACAAGAGTCCCTTGACGGCACAGATTAACTCCTCCTGGTTGGTCCGTGCAATCATGATGGTGGGTGATGATGATGATACTGATGACGGGGACGAGGAATAAAATAGATCTGTGCGGGAGTGTTCAACGGGGTTCGTTCCGGATGATGATGATGATGATGATGATGATGATGACGACGATGATGATGGGGATAGGACGGTCGGTGGGCCCTACTCATCCGTCCATCCTCTCTCCTCTTTGCGGTAGTGGTGATCCCCAAACTGAATTATTGTAACAACAGACATGAAAAGATGGTAATTTATCGGGCTAAACGAATTTCTCCATATAATTCGTGGAGAAGGGAAAGGGGAATTGATATCGGGGGGTGCATGTTGTGCGTGTGCGCGTGTTTGCGTGTGTCTGTGTGTGTGTGTGTGTGTGTGCATGTGCGACGACCCCGAAACCCGAAGTCGTCGTTGCCTCGCTCCCATTAATCTTCATCGATGCCACATTCTCCACTTGGTTCATTACGCCCGCCGAACATTCGCCGCTCATCCACCACCGCTCTCCCCACCGCTGCCACCAGGACACTTTTCCCCATGGTACACATGATATACATACCGGACATACCCAGACCCGCACTCAAGCGGACCCTTTCACCGCGTCTTCTTCTTCTTCTTCATCTTCTTCCTATTTTCCTTACTTTCCTGACTATTCCTACTCTATCCCCCCACTGAAGCGCCGCTCTTGTCGTTGGAACCATTAGTGGTGGCAGATAGATAGGAGGTCCATGGGATGATCATGGGATGAGAAATCCATACGACCATCACCACCCCTCTCCACCCATTTTTCTCCTACTCAATCTCATCGTAAATGTACGCACGCACCGTCATTGCTCATCAACAACCCAGGGCTCCCATGACAATTTTTTGGACGAGTAGTAGTAGGAAAGGCGGGGGGGGGGGGGGGGGGGG
>VYYI01004198.1:0-10773 GCA_021029175.1 Bilobella aurantiaca
AAGCATTTTCCATTTAAAAGGACGCTTCCTTTTAAATGCCCTCTAGTTTAAAGGGAGGCCCATTGGAAAATCGCACTAGGCGGATAATTTTTTTAATGCCTACCACTAGAGAGTGCCGCACGTCTCATTTCCCAAATCGAGATTCGACAGAAATTGTTCCCAGTAATAAAATTCAAAATCAATCAATCGCTTATTTGACATTTGGCGTAAGCCATAATCAACACGAGTTGCAGGTTAATCCTGTGTATACACAGAATTACCAAATTGCAAAGTAGTTCTACTAATGTTGAAAGTTACTGTAAGATATTTTGCTTAGTTTAGTTTAGTTTTAAGTAAGGTTACAGAATCGAATTAGTTATTATATTAATGCAATTATATTTGGGTGCCTAGTTAGTTGAATGAAAAATTGCTTAATTCGTAGTCACAATGTGTTCTCCGCAGATTTATTAAAATTGAAATTCAAACTATTAAATAAAATAATGAGGGTATATTGTAAGGTTACACTAATTGAAGTAAAATGAATAGTCAAATCCTTGAGCAATATTTAGGTGATGGATTGGTTTCAGAGTTTACAAAAACAAGATATGCTGCTTTAACGCCTTTAAGGCAAATCAGGTAATCAGGTTTACAGTCCTTTCATTCAGGCGACGTTAAAGAAATCAGTCATAATTTAACGCGATTTACGATTATATAATGTAGTTCACTTGGCCAAGCTTTGTGTAGTAAGGTCTTGTTTGTTTTCCCTACATTATTTTTGCAATTTAGGATTATGTAGAAATGCATTTCTTTACCTTATTTGTATAAATTGCCAATGTTTTAGAAAATCATATGTTTGCATCAATCATATTCATATCATAAAATTATCAATATTGTGTGTGCAATGGTAGGATATAATTGTAATTGCTAAACACGAACGGATGATTGGACGCACAAAAAATAAACCCTAAATGACCACTATAATTGAATTTTTTTTGGCTTTACCAATTTTTATTATTTTGACTCCTAGTTTTCCTGTTTGTATAATTTTCAATTATTTTCAACAAGCAATTGATAGTGAATTGTAGAACTTATTAATGTTAATAAAATAAGCGTCCGTAACCGTTTATTTTAATCTAATAGTACTGTATCATAATATATGAATGAATGATGAATTTTATGGATATAAGGCACGCCCAGATCAACATACGAGAGTATAAGTATAAGTAAGTAGCTAAGGATAGCATGAGTCCAGTTAATATTAAAAACCATAGTAATATTGAACTCGAAGGAAAAATGTTTAAAATAAATGGTGAGGTCACATTAGTTTAAAAAAATTCATTCATTCATTCATTCATATTATATGATATAGAGTGTCATTTACTTAAACCCGGACAGCAAATTCAAAATCCCGTAGTAACCTCATAAAAATTGAAAACATGGAGGGAACGTTGTTTAAATGTATGTAAAGGTTCGTTTTTTTTCTTGAAAAGGAAATTTTTGGCTTTATCTTTTTTTTTTAAACCATAACATTTTTTCACAAACCCCTATTTTTCAAAATTACAAAATAAACAAGTTGTTTAAAATTTGGTGTCCGGTTTTAAGTGAGTAGCACGGAATTAAATTTGAACATAATCGGAAACAAAATAAAAAATTCCAATGGTAATGGGAAATACGCTAATAGTGTACCTACACGTCTCTTAAAATGACACATTTTCAAAATTTACACCTTTTAATGCCAACTTCAATTCTTATTTGAATGTGATAAGCATAAATGATATTCCTCTTGCCACATTGTCAAGTAGTGTAAGCTTGGCTTCACCTTCCATGTAATAGAATCCACCTACAGTTGCTTTCATCAATTGCAAAGAGTTCAACTCCATCCTTTGTGATTTTGACAATATTTTCCATTTAGCAACTTCCTTATACGATTTGGACAGATTGAAGACCATTGACATTGCCAGCGCACTCGGGCCCAGAACAGTAACCAATGTCAAAACGTAAATTAAGAACATGACAAAAACCAGGGGATGTACAACAGAGCGAAGGATTGTACATGCCGTGACTGCTATCCAAAGAAACAGAATGCAGCCCAGCTTCATAAATGGAACAAAGTTGGATCCAAAAGATACATTTTGAAGATAGTTTAGTAAAAATATGGTGCGATAAATAAGCATTGCCTTTTCATTGAGTTGTTCCGCGAGTTCTCTATATTGAAAATAAATAATAGTGATTGAGTTTACTTGAGCATAAAACTCCTAGTTAACTAACTTTTTTCCTAAATTACCGTGATTTTTTTAACCAAGTGCAGATAGTGTTCAATGAAACCATGAATGTAGCAAATCCAAGAACAGCGTAGTTAAGATATATAAAGTTGGACAATGTAGTTGCAGCAAAGTAGAGTAGAGTCAAAACGATGGAGTCAAATTTGGAGAACAATAGAAAACATGCTTGTATGTTTACTTGTATTACGGCTGTTATTTCCATCAGAAGAACTAGGGCATACAGACGTTCACGCCATACATTCTCGATAAAGGTTGTACCAAAGAATTCCTTTCCTGTAGTACACCAAACAATGATTTTACAATGCACTACTTTTTTTTTAAGGAACCAATAAGTTATATTGTGCAGTCCTATTTCTTGAAAATGCAATATTTTGAAAAGCTATTACTATTAAACACTATAAAAATACTGACATTTTTTTGTTTTTTTTTAAATGAAGAACGTTGTTCAACATTCTCCGTACATAGACTACAGTATTGATAATTGTAATATTGTAATTTATACAAATTACAATATGAATCGTCATAATTTCTATGATTTTGTTTCAAAAATGATTTTTTGATAGCTTAATTGTTTGAGTTACACAATTTGAAATGACTCTTTAATATTTTTACCAAACTTTGAGTTTATTGTAGCAATGTTGTTTACGAGCTGCAAAAATTCAGATCGGTCTTTGTCTACTCCATATTTGATGCCAATGAATGTAGTTACACATGTCATGATCATTAGATTGAAGAGAGCTCTGTTCTCTTCATCTGTTCCAAAGCGATCGACTGCTTCTTTTGTAAATATATATATACTTACAACATCAAATACAAGTGACACTTGGACCATAATGTCTCTTGCTTTAGATTTCACTTCAACAAGAATCCCATTCTCGTAGCGAAATGGAATAAGGCGTGTGTTTGATGTTATTGCTAAAAATGATGTAAATAAGTAATTCTCTTTCTTAGTGAGCATTTTACAATGCAACAGACTTTGTCGTCGACGTAGTCGAAATTGGATTGAAAAGAGTGAAATTCAAGTTTGAATTGATAAAGTATTGCAAAGCTACTACTAAATATACATGCCAAAAGTTCAGTTAAAGCTTAAAAACTAGGTTTGCGCTTTCTTCGTGTGAAACATGATATTAAAATGTGGTAACTTATTGCCAAGGCCTTTCAATAATTGGATAGATTATGAGATTATAAATTTAATTACGCATAATTATATTCAAATAACATAATACTAAAGTGAAGGATAAGCCCCTCCTCATGTATCTGAAATTGAGTGTATTGAAAATAGATATAATGTCTTGCAGAAAGTCTTCTATTCCAAATATATCGACTTAATTGTAAGATTGGGTAATGGCAGTCATTAGTGGAAATCTAATACGAGGAATAGCGTTTTGCTGATTTGAAATTCTAACAACTCCTGAAAATGTTACTGTTTGCAGTACACGAAGAAACAGTTCTAAGATTATGTTTCTTATTTGAAATCGTTAAAGTGAAATAAACCATTAGATCTATTCTAATTTACTATTTGCACATGATGACCCCGAAATCAAATTTAGCAATGTTGTGAGTAGATTTCAATTAAGTAATATCGTAACAGATTGATTCTAAAACGCTTACAACAAAAATTAAAATCCAAAAAGCGGTTTAAGTTGCCGTTACTATATAAAAAAAACTATTATTTGTGTAACATGTTCATTTATCTCAATCACCCTGCTTGAACGCCCCAGTATTACTATACTAATTATTACATCATAAATCTGTTCTAAATTTTCCGTTTATTCCACACAAAAGGACTTAAATGTAATACCAAATGCAGCGAATTCGTAAGGCATTTGGTTGGACATCGTTGGTAAGTCCTTAGCTGGCGCAGTGGTTAACACTGCCAACCTAAATTTTTGCCTTCCCACACAAAGTATTCGCTTTATGAACCACGCTTAGTTAAACGCGGGTTAATTACTAAGCTTTTGCAAACCAAGAACCAATTTTTCGAATTTTAGTTAATGTCTCTCGAATTTACCATATTTAATTTAAATAGAATACAATTGTTTGCTTCTTTAATTTAATTTGCTTCTTTGTTTCTAAAAAAATAAACTTTTATAAAAAGCGAATTTCACTGTTTGGAAATAGAGAATGATTTTTGCAGCGTGTTTGGTAATATTTTGTAGTTTATTACTACTCGCAATAGATTTTCCACACTTCTAATGAAAATTTTATAAATCAATTTTCGTTTTTATACTGTATGTTTTACTCTAAATTATTTCAATAGCAAATAAACCGTGGTAGAACGGTACAGCCAAGTAGTTCAATAGGAATGGTGGAAGAATTATAATCAGTATTAGAATAACCAGTAGCGGACGTAGGAAACTTAGAACTAGAAAAATATTAAGATTAGACTAGAAAATAGAAGTCTTGATTTCTGGAAGTCAATAGACCATCTCCAAATATACAAGGCATCTTAGGTCATCAGGACCATCATAACTTTTGTTTCATGCAAAAGTAGAGTTTGACCTTGAAAGGTCATTTTGAGGTCAAGAGGTCATTTCTGAATGAAGGGGGGCCATACGATTATCGGGACCATCATTACTTTTCGTTCCAAGCAAAACTAGAGTTTGACCTTGAAAGGTCAATTTGAGGTCAAGGGGTCATTTTCTAGTGAAGGGGGGCTCAACGATCTTCGAGACCATCATAACTTTACGTTTCATGCAAAACTAGAGTTTGACTTTGAAAGGTCATTTTGAGGTCATGGGGCATTTTGAGGGTCATTAGGGGGTCACAGAGAAAAGTGTCCTCTACAAGTGTTGCTCCCCTTCATACGAGGAATAACTTTTGTAAGGGTCATTTTTCATGTTGTCATAAAATGATATCAAAAGACCTTGACCTTTGAATCCCATGGAGGTCACTTCCGGTCAAACAAAAACAAACTTTAACTGGGCCGCAACTCAAGGAATTTATATCCGCAAACAAATTCGGGATATAATGAGTAGTTCCTGAGATACACAGGCTACTCGGACGGACGGACGGACGGATAGACTGACGGACGGACAGACAGAACGAAAACATAAAGTAGTTGACACCACTTACCTTAAACATAACTAAGTTATTCAAAGATTCAACTGAAAACCTGAAAATACATACGCCTCGTTTAAATTAATAATATGTATTTTAAGTAAAAAAAACTAGGAATATCATTCATTTGGCAGTATATTTTCTAATTATTAAACTGTTTTATGTGAAACATTAACTTAATTTGAAATATAACATGATGATGACTTTAATTTATTGATGCTCCAATTTTAATTTTATTTACGATTATAGATAAGATCAAGTTCATCGATATTGTGACGTTGGGTTCAAAAGTGTGGCCTAATAAAAAGACAAATAACCAGCAGCTCAATTACAACTTTACTCACAATTTGTTAATACAATATGACTTGTCTTTAGAAATATACTCAACAATCTCAAACTCAAAATTAAGTATTTACAATATTGTAAAATTTAATTATTTAATTATCATGAACTATTCAATGTCATACAACCGCACAATATAGAATACTCACGGTTTGACTCATTCAGTTGTGTTAAAAGTTATTTGAAATGATTTAAAACTTGTTGTACTATTATACTGAATACTTGAAACTATTTTGAAATGAACCAAATAATCTGAAAATTGCATCATTTATTGTACGTTTTGAATTGAAGACTATCATCGGATTTCTGATATAGCCACCTTGAGTAATTAGTTATTTATCTCAAAAATCATTTTGTTCATTTTTTAAAAAGATTTTAAAGGTAGTACAATTTACTGCAGTAATTGTCTTTTTTTAATGCGTCCGTTTGCTTCTAGGAATTGCATTTCGAAACTACAATTGCATTCCAAAAATACATGGAATTTCAAATCCCAATTGTACTTGCTCTCATACAGGGTTGTTAAAATAGATCCATAGGTCACAGGGGTCTGACCCTTATATGACCAACAAAACCAAAAAATGGATGTTTCAGGTTGTTTGCTAATATAATCTATTATAAATCTATAAAATACACAATCATTATAAATCATAAAAAATACTCCAATTTTGCCTATCAATTCTAAAGTAAATTTTTATAATATATTATTTAATGTAAAAATATTAAATCGTATGAACAATTACACTTATTTGCAACACAATTGTATCCGCCTATTGTTACTCTCCAAAAGTATCATTATTGCTTGCCTCATTTTCTTCGGAAAGTTTCTGACAACGTTTTGACATCTGATGAAGTACCAGTTGCATTTTGGTAGCAGAAGCATATGATTTACATTTCTCACAGTTGAATGGCTTTTCTTTTATGTGGAATTTAAGATGATACGTTAAGTGTGATCGGTGAAAAAATTTTGCACCGCAAAATTCACACTTGTAATTCCTCTTCCCAGCATGAACAATTTCATGCTCCCGAATGGATCGCTTATTCTTCAACTCCTTGCCGCAGTGGTTACATTTGAATTTTTTTGCGCTAACATGCGTCTTCATGTGGGCATTTAGTCTGCACATTTGAACAGATTTTTGACAGATGGGACACTCCTTAGTGAGTCCAGCATGTATAGCAAGATGCTGCTTTAAATTTCCTGCAACTCGAAAAGCGCGAAGGCAAATTTCACATTTAAAGGGCCGCTCATTTGTATGTGTTCTCATGTGAACATTTAAGCCTTCTGGCGCATTGGCAGAGTAAGAACACAGATTGCATTGATGTGATTTAATTTTGTTGTGAGTTTTCTTATGTTGATTAAGTACATCCGGTCTAGCAAAAGCCAATGAGCACTCGTCACACTTGTAAGGCCGTTGACCACTGTGTCCCATTACATGAAATTTCAGTTCTCTGGAAGTACGAGCAGCGAATTTACAAACCTCACATGTGTGCTTGCTCACTCCGCTATGGGATATGCTATGAAGTTTCAGTTCTGTTGCAGTTTTGAATTTTGCTGAGCATTGATCACATTCACTGAGTCCTATACCAGTGTGAAATCTGATGTGAATAATTAATCTATTTTTTGAAACAAACGCCCTGTCGCAAAACTCACATTGATGCCGTCGTTCCCGTGTGTGAATTGCAGCAATGTGTGAATTCATATGACCCTTTTGATTGAAACCTTGGTCGCACACAGGACATGCGAATGGTTTGATACTTGCGTGCAAAGCGGAATGGATCTTGAGTTCATGTTTCCTCCCGAATTTCTTTTTACAGTGTCCACACTCGTGCTTTTTGGGCAAGTGTGTTTTTTCGTGAATTCCAAGTTGTCTTAGAGTTGAGAGTGCCTTTGCACAGACGGAACATTTGAAGTTCCTCGTTTTAGAATGTACTCTTTCCAAATGATACTTGAGATGAATGGGCTTATTAAATACTTGTGTACACTCTGTACAATGGAAATTCCTTGGTAGATGGATCTTCTCATGAACTTTGAGCTGATTGTATGTTGCAAACAATTTCGGACAAGACGTACAATGGAGATCATTTGATTCTGGGTGCTGACTTGATATATGCAATTGTAAGTGACATTTTCGCTTGTAAGTTTTTGAACATTTGGAACAAGAAAAAATAGTACTAGAACTCATTGTAAATTTTCAAAATGAAGTAACGCTGCAAAATTCTCTTGGTTTTGTTTCTCATTTTCCTTAAAACAAAATGCACTTAAAAATACTTCCTAGATAGATTAGGGTAAGCAAGCAAACCTTTTTTTTTGTTGCTAAGTTTAAAATGCAACAAAACAAAAAGCCCTTTCTGTTACACCTTTCAATTCCAAAGCAAATTCCAGAGCACATAAATCCATGTACTTTTTTGTTCATTTCTGTAACTTTATTATCATTATAATTTTTAGCAATCGACCACTACCCGTAGTAAAGCACTGTTTTCCCGTCCTAAGACAGAAGTAACCTGTAGATATCCAGTTGAAATTTCTAGACTTGAGTATTCAATTTTAGAATTGAACTACCGGCTTGTTTTGCCGGCATGTAACCAGTAAAATTCATTAAAAAAGGTCCGGAAGCCAGCACAATTCTAAGTTAAATTTTAAGGTAAAGGTCGAAATAAATTCCTGATATAAAAAAAATTTCACAACAATACCATTGGAATTCATTTATTCGTGAGCCTATTGTGTTTTTTATATTGCTCTTATGAAAACGATAATAGTTCTTTAGTCGTAAATCGAGAGCAGCTGTTCTGAGACATGTGCAACCTTTAGTTGCGTTCATAACCTTAAGAATAGTGTTGCAATTATTCTACTCAGCAAAAATATTTCGGAGTAGGATTGCGTTGCCAGGAGTTTACACTTAACTCATAAATGAGACAACGGTGTTCGAATAATTTTGAAATTATTTGAAGATTCAACATTGCTGTTTTATTTATTGAACTTAATTATATCTTCGTGAATGATATTACTAACCGAGTTTATATGAATTCAAATTAAGCAAGAAATGGAACCAGAAACTTGCAAAGAGAATACCAGCTGGATTTCAAAAATTTACTTTTGGTAAAAATTGATATGGAAGTAACATACTTGTTTGTTTATTAAGCCTTTGTTAAACAAAGGATTTTAAAAAAATCCATGAGACATGCTTTGGACCAGTGGAGAGAAGTTAGCCCCTCAGCCCCTCAATGTATTCTGTAAAATCACTAAATATAATAATCCTAAGAATAGTATAATAAATCCTAATTTATTTTTAATTAAACTAATTAGGTTTTATTTGAATTATTAGCGCACGACTATTCATTATATTTAATCCAGGTTAGGTTTAAAAAATATAATTCTAACTATTTTGTGAGGGGCTGAGGGGCTAACTTCCAACGACCCTTTGGACCTGCATGTTTAGCTACACATAGTTGTTGCTTTGCTTCCTTATTCTTACTCTGCCAGAGTTCCCAGTAGTGATAAATCGTTGACAAAACGCAGAGGTGAAAAAAATTCCACAAAGCGATTTTTGTCATTAAACATGTACAACTTAAACAAACACAAATCAAACCGCAATTAACTATTACAAACAATAATGCAAATGCTCTATACAATTTCATATTTTCTAAATATTTAGTTTCCGATTGATTTGGATAGCAAGTTACCGAGATTTGACTCCTGGAGACTTTGCAAACATTTCTCGAAACAACACTACAGAGCTTCTAGGACACCGACTTTCCAAGTATTGGGACTCCCAATTGCACAGAGAGGAACCAAAGCTGAGAAATGCAATTTTCCAATGTTTTGGAGTCCGATACTTAACAATTGTTGTAATACTACTAATTCGTGACATAATTTTCAGGTATGCTCACAAATATGTTATGCTTTGGCATGAACCCTTATGTATAATATACAACATGAAGATATATTGATTAGGCAACAACCCGTCCAAAAATTGGATTGAAATTTTTTTGCTGTATTAGTTTAACAATTGATTTTTTAAGTATTCAATACTTAAAAATATGTTTGTTGTTTAAGGGCCTAAAATTTTATTATGATTGGCGCAAACATTTTATTTGAGATTTAGACGACAAATACGTGGAACTGGGTTACGACACTTTGTACATTGGGACTTTCAATGGCCTGTTTTCTTGTAATTAGCATTTAATTGTAAATAGAACAGCTTAATATAACATGCTTTAAGGATAATACCAAAAGCCATTTATTTTCCAATTGCTCAAACATGTTGTAAGGTTTGGACATGGACCTCCACTGTCCAGGCCTTAACTAAAGGGACGAAACGAATTCTGGAAGGCTCTATGGCCCAAAGGCTGGGTTTATTGCCCTAGTGCCCTCTAGGTCTAATTTAACCTTGGGGCCCTTAAGCCTTAATAACCCTATACTCTTAAGGGGCCCAAAATACTTAAGGCCTATGGCCGACAAAGAGAAGGGGGGCTTAAATGAAGAACTACTCCTGATTCTGCACGATTCCTGGCGCATGTGTCACTCCTGGCGCAAACCTTTTCAGGCTTAAGGGACTGAAGGGGTGAAGGGGGCACTTGACCTGAAGGCATCCTCGAATGGAGAAGGTTGGGTGCCACGGCGAGGCAAGTCCTGCTCCTTAGCGCTTATAAGGTGCTCCGTCCTCTTTGGTAGTTGGGGACCTTCTCAGGAGGATGAAGCGATAGGTCAAAATACACCTTCCTTCCTCGTGCTGAAGCACGAGGGTTTAAGGGTGGTGCACACCTAGCTGGAAGGTGGCAGGGAAGGGGAAACGCGTCCTAAGGCGTTATGGCCTTAACTTAATCATAATTAATTAACAGTGAGTTCGTCTCCTCACAATGTCATTTGACATTTACAGTGTACAGATTGCAGAGTTGTCGGTGTAACATGGCAGCACAGATGACAGCACAAATGATTTTTTTAGTCAATCAATCAGTTTATACGATATAGGCAAGCCCAGATCGACACAAATTTAAGAATAGAGTAATAACACAATCTGTTACAATATATCGTAACAACTAAAAGTCAGCAATGATCCAAATAAGCTTAATGGCTCATATGTATACGATTAAGGTGAAAATTATGTCACATATT
>VYYI01004199.1:0-10773 GCA_021029175.1 Bilobella aurantiaca
AGGTCAGGATTATCCACGATGTAGGTGGTGATGAGATCGCGATAGGAGAGCCAGTTCTCGTACTTGCCATCGAATGTCGGCAGCTCGAGTTTCGGCAAGTTGACCTTACGCTTAGTAGACGCTGGATTGACTTCGTTTTGATCCAACTCTGTTAATAATACTTCAATATCATCTAGACATTTGCTACTTACACTGAGACCCTTGACTTGTTCCAAAATCTCGTCGTCTGTCGTGCAAGTAGCGAAGATTGCAGAACTCAAATCGGAATGATCATTCCGGAAGCGGTCGATTGCCCGCTTGTGAACGCTGATGGTAGCTTTTGATAGCTGTGACTCGCTTTCAGTGAAGATCTTCACTTGATCCTGAAACAGCTTGATGCTGAATTCATGACCCTTGACTCGTGCCTTGAGTTGTTTGATTTCTGGATTTGCTGTAGCAGTGATGGCAGGTACTTTAACCTTGGATTTTGATTCAGACGAAGTAGGAGCAGGAGTAGTGATTGATTGATCCATGGAGATCGCGGATCGTTGGTCGGGTGATGCTTCTCCTGTTTCTTTTAACTTAGATCGAGTTTCCATAAGCTAAAACAGACTTAAGGAACTCGCACACACAACTAAAATCGCCCTTTAATTGATTGTTCGTGATAATTAGTAGTGTATACTGTGTTTACTCGACTTACTAATTACCATTTCCCGGGTTTCGGCACCATGAATTGGACGTAGTCGCTCAGTTGTGCGATGAATTGATCAATTCAAGTAAGCATGAGATGTGACGATGATGAATGAAATGAGGTTACTCAAGTTGATCAACTTGTTAATGATGTGTTTTAATTATAGTTAAGTTAATTGATTAAATTGAATGAGTCTCTTATTTTTGATACGAATTGTTTGAATGATACAAGAAGACTGGTTTTGCTTGGGTCTCTAAAACTGTTCAGATCTGAACAATGGACAGAACTGATCCCTATTATTCACTGAATTGTCTGTTGATTGTTAAAAATAGATTATGTACCCACTATTTTAGATTTAAAATTAGATTAGCCGCGGCCTTTGCTTTGGCATAAAATTAGAGCCCGACGCACACGTCAGGTGTCGCAATGTTCGTAACAGTGTGGTTTAGAATTCTTTATTTTCATGCTACATATAGCATGCTTCCAACATAACGCTTCCGCCAAAAAACCTGTGTTGGCCTTGGTAAACAATTTTGGAATGTTCAGACCGTAGAATAATTGAGCCTCTTTGTTTGTTCTAAATGCTTTCACTCACTCCTTCCAAAGGAAGCACTCGGCGTAAATTGTTTGAAAACTGAGGTTTCAGTTGTAAACAATACTTCATGTAAGGGGCCTAAGTGACCTTCTCTCACAATGCTTTGCATTTGGAACCAAACCAAATGTCTTGGCAAGTTTTCAACGTTTTTGAAATTGAAGCTTTTGGCATGAGCCTCTATGTCTCTTTCACCTTACTCCACTAAACACTTTGGGAAGATGATTTGATGATCACAACATCTCTTTCACGCTCAAAACCACATTGTGTTGTTCTGTTCCAGAACACCCTACATAGGCCACTTTAACTTACACCTATGAAGGACTTCCACAAACATTTTTCTATTCTAAAACTGGAGTATCATAGTTAGCAGTCGGGAAAGATAGCTTAATGGTTAATTAACACAATAAGAATTAACTTAAATACGCATACTTTTCTTTTTATAATCTTGACTCCCATGTATAAAAATGGTTTAATCGTTTACCTTGATCTTGAAATTAAGTTTGTCCACGTTATATTTGATTTATTATTTATATTTATACAAATTTGTAAATGTGTTCCCTACGTTTTGGCTATGTGATTACCATTGTGTGAACATAAAAGATAAAGGTCAAATCCTCCCAATTATTGATTGCTGGTAGGTTGCTCACTGCCCGTCAATTTCAAAAATTCTCAGAACGATCTTATGAACAATTAACGTTAATACAAGCATAACCTTTAGTATAATTACAAACTGCACCTCATGTGAAATCATTCTTTCTAGAGTAAATGAATCAACAAAACTCTATATTGTAATAATAACTACTTAATAAATTGTGACTTACCTCGATGTTGCAGATTTATTTCATTTAATTTATTGTAAAGTAATTCTAAAAACGCAATTAAAGCAAGGCGTGGAGGAAGATGATCTCTCAGAAGAACCCGAAGCAGTTACAGGCTTTGCGAAAATTGTTTGGCAGAAAGCAAAGTCCCTCCCAAATACTTACTATTTTTAGCATGACTTGCCCCGCTTCAAAATGAATGAACCCAAGGGAAACCCTTGTAACTGAGAATAAACACTCATGGAAACCTCACAATTATTGACAATAAACTGCACCCGTATGTGCAAAATAAATAGAATTAAATATTTTAACACACCATAAATATTTGTAAATAAAATATTAATATCAACTATTGTATATATATACAGTTTTTTTTTATCAAATTTAGTCTTTAGACAAATTTGCTTTTTTTACAAGTCATACCGTACTGCATGGTTGAATTGGTTTGAATGTGTAATTGCAAAGAAATAATGAAAGTATACCATTGTACTTCTTCTACCACCTGTAACACTTGGACAGAGTTCAAATAGACAATAAAAAAACTGTAATAAAATATCACTATACAAAAAATAACGCACAATTATACTGAAATGTTGAATGACTAAGCAACCCTATTCGACAAACTGCAGCGCTTTTTTATATAAGCATTAACGAGAACACCGTTTAAAGGATTCAATTTTTCAAAATCCGTTACTTACTTTGTATACATATTTCTGAGCATATCGGTGTTAAAGTTCCATTTAGATATTGTTACGTATTACATTAATCAACATGATTTACAGATTTGCACCTGCTAGGCAAAACAGTTCTAAGCGAAAGCAAATTATTTCTAGACTTCAACATAGACAATTTCATTCCTGACATACATTTTTGATGGGAGGATGACTGCAATGGGAGGTAAAGCAGACATTACGTATTCATAATGCCCTTTTCCCTTAGTTTGCGCAATTCATAAGTAATTAAAATTACCCCATACGAAACGCCTTGCTTACTTTGAAGTAATTAGGAAAAAATAATACAATGCACAAGTTTATAGAAATATTTACTCTACATTAAATTGATAATAGTAAAATGTTAAAGACTAGCAATTTTCAGTGATGGAGAAAGTCACGGAGGACACACAAATACAGTTGCAGATGTTTGCGGGCATCCTGCCGAGGAATTGGCGCAGGGAGAACTCACGCCGCAGCATACTGCGTTCTTCCTGCAGGGACTTCCGGTATTTCCTGCGCCGCAAGCGGTGGTCGCCGTTGATGTCGCTGGCGCAGGATTGGGGCAGGCCACGCTGCACACAAAGGTCGTACACAGTGGGAATCGGTTCAGGTTACGAAGAGGCTCTACATAAGACAAAGCATGCAAATAAGTTAAGACAAAAATCTGTGGTAAATCCAATCCAATCTTGAACTGGTAAAAAACTAAAAATTTAAGCTACATGTTTCCATAATCGAAAAAGGAATTCGTATATGTATCAATTTGAAATAAGAAAATGCTTACTCCACCAATTGAAAAAGTTGAAGAAAATGCCCCAAGTGGAGTTTCCAAGTAGACATACAACCAACAGGATAATTAGGATTTTCATCTTAACTTGACAATTAAACCTCAATAAAAACAAAAGGAATTTTAATCGAGTGAACGCGACCAAAATTTTCGTGCAAGCCGCTTTTGAAGCAATTAACTAAATTCTACAAATTAGTTAATCTTTAAGTGTAATTTCATACAATCCAGTCAAAAAAAAAGTCAACGTTCGTTATGTATATTTGTGCGTCGTACTTGAGACAACAAAGACTTTTAGAAATTGAGGAGAAGTAACTATGTTGTTTTTATTTATACGTTACAACACCAAGTTAGATAATGGGTGATCTGCTGCCCTAATTTTGTCATGTCAAGCAATTAAATAGCATCAAAGAAAACTAGTGTCAGAAGTAAAATGTATGTGACATTATTTTATTGTATATTTATATATATGTGTATTTATAGACCTTTTATGCAAAAGGACTAGGCTACTAAACAATTTGTGACATTTTGGTAGATTTAGCGCCATTACCCGACATTAAACAAAAAGTGTGTTGAAAATTTATAGTTCATTGTTTGTTTGTGAACCAATCTACGTAGAAGCCTCGTCTTATTTTTGAATGTCAAGGCTAAGGTCACCTTGAAAACCGAGTTGATAATTTAGTTCAGTATAACATTTTTTTTTGGAAAGAATGTAAATGGAGTTTGCTTTACATTGAGATTCATATTTACTGAATTAGGAAGAACAATTTGTGAAATTGATGAAATCCCTTTTTACTTTCCTCGTTCATTATTTTGGTTTAAACTACTTGCCATTTTCATATTTACTTTTCCTACTATTTTGAAATCTAATGTATTAATGTAATTTTTGTAAGAGTTATATAGCCGATTCTAGTAAGCAACATGATTTCTGGGAATATGTAATTTTCATAGTATACACTTAAACTTGATGCAATTCGTGCATAGAAATTTTTCAACCATCTAATAAATTGAAGCAATTGTAACCTCTAAAATTTTAATTATTATTTTGCGTTTCTAAAACTTAATAATTTCCAAGCATTTTTAGTGCTCTTTCAAGTACCTTCAAAACCTTACTTCTTGATTGGCAACCTTCATGAATAATTAATTAATCATTCACATTTACAACATTAACATTTTAAAACATAAAACACCCTTAAAACTCCTTAAAGTACCTAAGTGCCCTTAAAGCTTAAGTACCCATCAACTTTCACAATTATTATTTCATAATTTTCACGTAATTCTACAACAGATTGGCGAAAAATCATTTATGCATATTCCGGAACTGAACAAGGAAGGTGACACAGTTTTACCCGGAAATTGCCATGAGCCCTTTGCCATCGAAACGGGACAAATTTATTTGTGCTTTCCAGGTAGGAATGTGCTCTCAATTTGTGCACAAAAGAAAGTGAACGGGATTTTATTTCCGTATGTGGGCCAGAGGACTTCAAGGGACGCTCCTGAGAGTGCCCTGAACCTTTAATTAGAACAACAGGTTGTCAAATGCAAATCCATGGAGGATTTGGGAGCCCTTAAAAGGGCCCCTGCCAAACTCTTTCCTTCCTCAGTGCCGCTTTCACCTTTGCAAGTGCCTTCCAGCAACTTTGAAAATGAAGTTTCCGGTGGTAATTGTTGTCATTGGGAGTTGTTTGCTTGGGATCGTGACCTCTGAGGGCGAGAAGAGGGAGATGCCAGGTCAATTTGCATACAGTGTCTACCGGACCGGTGACACTGTCAACGGAGGCTACACGACTGTGACGAGTGGGGCCATGGACAGGCAGGGTCAAATGCCTCCTGGATTCAACGTGGCAGTGGGCCCTGCAGCCCCGTCTCAAGGGCCACCCTTCCAAGGTGGGAACTACGTCGGTGGGCCCCCTTACCCACCATACGGATTCAAGGACCCGGGATTCAGCGTTCAAACAGGATTTGAAGGATTTCTTGTAAGTGACTCATATTTATGTGGAATAAAAACGAGCACATTAATTGAACAACTTTTTACATAATATGTTTTACTTGTGTAAAACACACAACCTGCAAATGCACACTATATACAATATGTGTGTAATTATGTGTACAATTAGCGTGCACATGCATACATAAATTGAACGTAGCTTGGGGGATTTTCGTCCTGTGTTCTTTAAAAATTTGTTCAATTTTATAAAAAAAATTCTACAATATTAAAAGTTAGGTTTTTCTTTCTTTGTGTTTTTTTTTGCGGAGAAAGTAGAACAAACGTGGCAAAACAGATATTCTTTCGAAACAAATTGTTTCACATCGGATTACTTGTTTCACAATAAATTATTTGTTCCAAAACAAATTGTTTGATTGTATAGAAATTGACTTTGCATCTTCACTTTTGCCTTTAGGTGCCGAACCCTTGGTACGGGGCCATTTCCTGGGGCATTGAGGGCATTGTTATTGCAGGGATCGCCATTGTCTTCGTCCTGGCCCTTAAGGCTGGGCTCATTTTCCTCCTTTTCAAAATATTTCGCTTTGGAAAGCTCTTCAAGGATGACGAAGGGGAGGCCACTGACGTTAGCGCAAGATCATACGTTCCCGCCGCTTTCAGCCAAGAAAACATAAGCAAACTCACCAATTACGTCATGGACGCCATCGACAAATACAATGAGCTTGTTAGGGAAGAAAACTAAATGTGCTAAAAGCGAAATATTTATTTTTATTTAATACTTTACTAACATATTTTGGAGAATTCTATCCGTTTATAAAATATTAAATCCTGAATACAAAATGCTGATATTTTTATGTTTGAGAGAAAAGCAAAATAAAATTGTTCTTGTATCAATAAATATAATTTAGAATACCTTTGAAACTTAATTAAAATTAACGGTTCTTTTATTAGAGGAAAAACGAGCAATAATTGTACATTACACAACTTTAATACTACTTGCGGTCAACTTTGTGGTTTAAAGTCACATTTTCACAACTCAAAATTAAATTAGTTTCTGGAAGTTCCCAAGAAGGCTAAATTTAATTAAATGAATTGTCTGAATCTCAGCCGAATTGAATGGAAACCAGAATAATTTGACAAAACCAAAACCAAACCGAAATAAATCAGAATTTTTCCGTAAGCTGAAAATTACCTTTATTTATTGACGCCTGATTGGAAAATTTTGAAAATTAGAAAAAACAGCATAAATCATGCATATTCCTGCTACTTAAACTGGTTAATTCCTTTCCGTCTAATAATCAATTTCATAAAAAACAAGATTTGAAATAACAACAGAATGAAATTTATGTAATAAGTTTATGAGAAACTAAATTTTACAATATTCCATATCTACTTGAAATGCATAAAGAAATTTGTTTAGTAAATTAAGTAACTTTACTACAGTATTAGACACATTAGCCTTTCGAAAGTAGCGCAAGAAATATTGACTTTTAACCATAACAACTTTGACCATCATATTCTTAACAGTTATTTATACAAATTTTATACTTTTATTTATTTAAATGTTAACGTTTAGGCATTAAAAACTCTTGACCTTTTCCATTTTACTAATAAGTTATACTTTTTTGTTTTTACTTATCAAATATTTTTTTCACTATCTTGTGCCACTTATCATTTTGATAAAAAAAAGTGCAGAAATACAAATAGCACAATCTTCTATGATAGCATCAATATGTAATAGCATATGTATAGCAGCAATTTGATAGTATTACAATGAAAGCAATTACTAATTCGTCGCTGGTTCCTAATTCATGCTGGAAATTTCCAAAACGTTGACGCAACAAAAGTAACTCAGTCTCAAATCCCAAGAAGTCTAATTGAGAATCAAATTAAATTAAAGTTAATTGAGTGAAATCCGCTGAACTTGAACTTCTCCGGTAAAACTTAATTAATAGTGGTCAAATCAACGTTAATTAACGTTTTCGGAACTCCACGTCGCGTCAGGCGTACTCTTCGCCTTTGCCCTATAAAACGGTTCCAGTTCAAGCCGAATTTCATCAGCTCTCAAATTCTTTTGAACATAACAAAACATAACAAAATGGCCAAACTCATCCTCGTCGTTGCCCTCTTAGCCGCCATTGCCCTTTGTGTGGAAGCACAGGTAACAATACAAAAATTTGCTGTTGCTAGTTAACTTAAATGAAATTACGGCGTTGAGTTAGGTTTACATTACTCTATAACTTTAGGTTCTGATTCTTTTAAATTGCGAAGACCCTGTTTTTCTTAAAAAATTGCCTGTGACCCGGTATTAAAAAAATAAGTTTTTAAATTAAAAACTAAACGCCGTGTTGGGATTTATAGGCTTTTGCTTGTCGATTTTTTTTTATATAATACACAACGAGGCATTGTGGAATAACAGTTTGGAAAGTATTTGTAATATTTCACGCTAAATTAATTTAATGATTAATACAATTAGATTAAATATAAAAACTATTATATAAATTAAATAATATGTTTACTTTTTAGGTGCCGAGGCCCGATTGCCTCTCCGGCTTTGTTGAGAAGGAAAAATTGGTAGGAAAGCAGTTCGTGCGGGATGGTCGGCGCCTGAGCAAGAACTACGTCCCATTCAATGAGGATGCTGATGAGGTAACTTCTGCTTTTGAAAACAAAATTAGGTGTAGATTAGGTTTTGTAGGGTTTAGTTCAGGTTTAGCTGCAACCTCACACATTTGTTATTATAGGTCAAAGAGTCAGAACTAAACTTCAGCGACTACCGGATGGTTGGTCCCCGCGATGGCATGACGATGGACTACAAGCCCCATCGTGTCAACATTTTCATCGACGATAATGGCGAAATCACCGACGTCACCTGCGGTTAAACTTCGTTCGATAAGAAAACTGATTTTATATTGAATTGAATTGCAATTGCAAAACCTTGACTTGCAAAAAAGCATTGCAAAAACAATTGGATTCAAAGTTTGAGTTTAATAAAAAAAAATTTATCATCCACAATTCACAATTTATATTTTAAAAATTCCCTGTACGTTTTTCTTTTCTTTCAATTTCTTTTGTGAAATTGAAGTACAAGCCTATTTTAGTCACAGGAGGACCCTTAAGGGCTTCAAGTTGAGTTTTCAAATTGTCAGTGGTTGAACCATAGAACACTTAAAGGCCGGACTTGTTTGGTCTATTTATTACCAAGTTAGAACAAAACCAATAAGAAAACTATTGGAATCGAACTAAAAGTATGTAGTAGCCAGGGGTTTTCACGCGTAGGCAACAGGAAGCAGAGTCAGCAAGAAGTTTAGCTCATGGAAGTTATGCATGAATGTCAAGACAGCGAAGCACTCCAAAAAAATTTAAATTAAAAAAAATTTCCTTATTGTTATACTGTAGCTTGGAAACTCTTAAATTTCTCTTTGGAACTTGTGATACAATTAATTCTAATAAAAGTATGTAGTAGCCAGGGGTTTTCACGCGTAGGCAACAGGAAGCAGAGTCAGCAAGAAGTTTAGCTCATGGAAGTTATGCATGAATGTCAAGACAGCGAAGCCACAATGTAGAAAAATCAAGCCGAGATTGGCAAATACCCAGAATTCCAAAATTCGACAAAGCATCAACCAAATACTTAAAAAAACACAACTTGCTGAATACAGATGAAATGTAAAGGGTTAAACGTTTCCAGGATTTGTTTGCATGTTTTAGGTAACTTTTAGAATTTTACAGAGTTGTTTGAATAAATATGATGAGAAAATGTTAGCAAGTATTAATCGTCTGATTTCCTGCACAAGCGAAAGCTGTTTTTTTTTTGCATTTTTGGACCAGTTTAAATTACTGGGTTAAAAATGTAACGCTTTGTAAGATATGCGGTTTAGCTTAGATAAGAGTTGTCCGTAGCCCGTGCATCAAATACATGTCATAACTTTGATTTGCGCAGAAAACTGAGAAAACTACAGATGCTGAAGAAGACACAGAGATATGAAATTATGTTTTTGTGTTTAGTCGTTCTCGGTTATCGTAGTTCTCGTTATTTCTTTTAGTTTTGGCGTTTTCTGTTTTTGTTTTCTTGGTATTATCACGGAGCCGACCAAGACATTGGTTAGCACAAAATTTCAAATTGTGCAGATTTAGTAGTGGATTTTAATGAGTACTAACTATGTTATTTCAAAAATGTTATGGGTGGTTAAAATGATATTTTTATTTTGAATTTTATGATTTTAGTTTGAGTTATTGGGGCCGTGGGGATGTCTCCTTAACCTTAAAAATGACACTAAAATAAATTTCGCGGAAAAAGTAGATCTCCAAAAAAATTTAAATTAAAAAAAATTTCCTTATTGTTATACTGTAGCTTGGAAACTCTTAAATTTCTCTTTGGAACTTGTGATACAATTAATTCTAACCGGAATATACAAGATTCTGCATATTGGGATAAAAGTAATTCAACATGGTAATCAAATAAATACCATGCAATTTTGTTAAAATTTATGAGAAAATTTGAAGCAATTTAGAAAATATATACAAAATTTAAACTTTGCGCTACAATTCAGTTTTGTGTTTAGGCGTAATCCCCAACACCTGAAACCGAACAAAGGTTAAATGGAAAACCCTAAATAAGGATAAAAATTTTTGTAAGGTTAGGGTGACCCCAAATTACCTCTAGTTGCATCTGCCCGAAATGGACGGCATATATTACAATTTTTATTACATAATCCGAATTAGTGTTAAAATAACGAGCAAGAAACGTACATTAGAGGCATTATTGGAGACGAAATATTTAGGTACGAGCATTAAGTACATAACTTTTCTAATAATATTTGTAACACTAACTATCTACATCTTCTTTATTTTACTCTAGTAAGTGAGAATTATACTTTTGATTTCGAAAGGATCGGCTAAGATATCGTGTAAGCCCTGCCTCTCTACAAAAGTACTGTTGTCAATTCCGGTTAGTGCTGTCTCGACTATCTTCTTTAAAAATATGTTACTAAGCGTCGTCCCGTGACGGAAAAGTCGCTTACTTTCACTATCTACACAACTGGGGGTAGCGTTTTCAGTATTAACGGGTGGCTTTTGAGTAGATATCGTTTGACAATGGTAAGCTAATTTTTGAACAATCAGTAAGGCATTCAGAGGCGCGTCGACATCGAACTTACTATCGTCTGAGATAGTTCTAAAGTTAATGAGGTGTGTGTCACAGGGTAATGAAGTAGATATCAATGATATAGCTTGTGATGCAATAGGTTCCTTT
>VYYI01004200.1:0-10773 GCA_021029175.1 Bilobella aurantiaca
TTATAGTTCAGTGATATTTATAGGAATATATATTTATTATTTTATTTTATTTTTATTATAGCGTCGCTGAAGGTGTTTACAAACAAATTAAAACAGCATAAGAAAGGATACTTCTGAAGGTGTGAACAAATGAACTGAGCCATCAAGCGGACTTATCAATACATATTTCATAATTAATTTGTATTCCAAAATTGCTAATGTCCCAGCTTCAATGTCTTGATTAAAAAAATACATAATACAATTGCAATACGTGTCGTTGATTTAATGATTGACATGACGGAAAATGCATTGTTCAGTATTTAATACAAAAAAAGGTATTTTGAAAGTAGAACGCTGAACCATGATGCTAATTTCGGCATACTTCAAAATCGAAACAATGATCTATCTTTCCAGTGAGTCAGTTTTGTTAAAATTACTTTTTAAATCGGACTTTTATGCTCAAAATGGCTTTTTTGAAAACGTTTCCAATCATCCATCACAATCTAAGTATTATTCTTTTGATTTTGAACTTTTCTCCTTCATCGGTAAGGCTAAAACCAGACACGCTACAAATTGCAATTACTGAAATACGAATTTATTTTTTTTGCTATTTTTCATAATTAAAAATACTCTCAGTTCTGTGAGGAGCAATCCGTTGAAATTCCGCTTGGTGGGAACGCTTTCATTACGAAGCACGGTAGCAAGGCATCGCCCGAGGTTATTACAAATGCTGGACTTAAAAATTGGACCGAACTCCAACTCCATTTGTAGCGTCTATTTCAAGTTGAGCATCCCAGAAACGTTTCAGGTTGCGCTAAGGGTTACTCCTCGCGGATCAAGCAAGATATCAGTAAGTATCGACAATGTGAACAGTTACAAAGTAGCCATACTGTATTCGCCAGTGCCTTACCTATTAGATGTAGGCACCTTTGCCATTGAGAAGCCCGGATATGTCAAGCTTGACATGCAAGGCATCGCCAGAATTGGAACACACTTTGCTGACGTCGAATCCGTCATTTTGTCCAACATTGCTGGAAAAGTGTTCTACGTCGCCAATCCAGCGCGCTTCTCCTTTGGGCTTAGTGGTCCAACCGTTCATTTCAGATTTGATCCCAAATCTGAAATGCCCATAGACTACTTCTACGGTGAACTCACCGTTCCTAAAGGCCAAGGCACAATAATGGGTTCCTATTTTGTGCGAACTGGATTTTCAAATGGGTACTTTGGAATGCAGAGGATATCGAAGAAGAAGCGGTTTTTGTTTTCGGTTTGGTCGGACTTTGGAATTGATGACCACAATATGGTAGAAAAAGAAAGGCGTGTCAGGGTACTTAGAACGGGCAAATCCGTAACGGCAAAAGTGTTCAACAACGAAGGATCCGGCATTCAATCGTTTCGGCACTATAACTGGAAACCTAACAAAACTTACAAATTCTTAGTTCAGGGGACCCCTACCGAGGATTCCGAGGGTACTAATTACACGGCGTGGTTCCGTCCGCCGCGGTCTGAATGGCAGTTGATGGCAACATTGTACAAGCCCAAAGTTAGCACCTACTTGAAACAATTGTACTCTTTTTCGGAAAGTTTTATTAAGGAGTATGGATACAAGGAAAGAAAGGCATATTTTGGCAACGAATGGGTTCGCCAAGTGGATGGACAATGGAAGGAATTGGTCACGGCCAAGTACACGGCAGACGATACATCGCGCATGGGTCGTGAGGATTTGGCTGCTGGGCTGTCAACTGATCGCAAGTGGTTCTTTCTTCGAAATTGCGGATTTTTTAACGAAAAAGTAGAACCTGGCGTCGAATTTACAAGGCTTCCAAGTAATACGCAACCGAAAATTGATCTTGAAAGTTTGCCTTGAATGATGGTATAAAAAAAAATAACTACTAACTACGCTCCATGGTCTAGGTCTAATATTTTTTTCAATTTAAAAGTAAACGCACTTGTACAATTGATTGTGCATTTGATTGAACTTTCAAAATTGTCAATCACAGAATTGGGATTTTAACATCCTTTTTTTTATGAATTTTTAATGTAAGTAGCATTATCTCCATTACTTTGTAATGTAATTCATTCTTTATAAACTGGAAAAATAGTAGACCTTAAGAAGTATTCGCTGTTTTTTTTCAATATGCTGTTAGATTGCGTTAACTTTACTGGTCACACCACACCCAAATATTTGAAGTTCGTTGTTGCATGCTTTGAAGCAAAAAATACGGCTATTTTCTGTCATATTACGATACACGGCTGCATCAGCCTCGATGAGTTATTAAAAAAAATGGAGTTCAGCATTTTCTAACCAAATAGCTCATTATTCGAGCATCCCTGATCATGGGCATGTTCTGTAGAATTCGCAGAGAATTTTGACGCATTTTTTTCATTCAAAGCAGTAAAGCCCTAATTTAATCCTTCCCATTAATTTGCCATTCATGACCGAAGGCCAATTTTAGTCAGAAAATTGTTTTCTGTTCTCAGAAATTTGGTTTTGAGCAGATTGTGCAGACATTTGATGTGAAAAACGAAAACAAGGACCTGGAAGAGGCCTGGAGGGTTTCTGCATTTGTGATTGGAAAGAGAAAGTGCGGAGGAGAAAGCTCATTTGTCCAGAGGTGGGTTATGGGAATTCCGATTTTCTTCCTTCCATCTTCGGAAGTGAATTGATGGAAGACGTCAGTGGTCCTCGTGGTTGCCAAGCGTAGTTCGATGGCGCTGAAATGGCACGCAAATGATTTTCCGCCACCAAATGGAAGTGTTGGAATATGCCTCAGCTTTGAGTTTCCATTTCCGGCTCGTGCCTCATCTTCATCTCCCCACTACTCCCACACGGCAGAAAGTTTCTTGATTCACTTTCCTTAATTTCCATCCAAGGAAATAGCTTTCCTTCCGCCAAGAGACCGCGGCGGCGGCTTGATCCCCACGGCGAAACACCGTCCACGGCCACTGTGACACGTTTCTAGGCCAATGGGGAGGGTACTTAGTGTTAAGGTAGCTTGCTAAGAGCTAGAGACAAAAGTGGTGAGGCGTGCCTAATTTGAGGCGTCTGGTCAAGACGGAGCTCAATTCACGAGGGATGTGCCTCAACTGGAGGATCGGAAATGGGCCGGAAGCTGTAGAAACCGGTCCTGGTGATAGGCATCTCGGCGGAGAAAGTCGCAATTCAATTTACTTTTCTCTTTTTTAAATCATAAACTTTCTTCAATTTTTTTAAAGGAAGAAGAAAGAATGATACAACTGCCGGTGACTTCCGCCGCCTTCTTGGAAATCTTTACTGTATAGACAAAAGCCAACATACCGTGAAAACCTGGCATTCTACTTTTTTTTACGGGGGAGAATAATACAATACAATAGTACAAAAATGGAAAAGTGCCAATTGAAGGTTCATAAACTTTTGACACGAAAAAAAAACTTCTTTTGAAAAAACTAACAAAATTTATCCTCTACGTCTGACAAATGTTAAGCTTTGGCCCAAAAAGTCATTGGACATCATTCCATAAATTATTCCTGAGTTTTTTTAAACAACACTTTACTTCAAAAGTAGACCATTCACGTTATTTATGAATTTCAACACTGAATGAAAGAAACTGTATGAAGGAATTCTGGGAATTATTAGATACTTGCTGAGCAAGCCCGTCCTAGGACTGGCCGATTTTAACTAAAGTCATAAGCACCTACGTAAATCTTGCTCTTCTTTTTATTCTCGTAGTTTAATTGTTACAATTATTTAAATTATTTATAACTATGTTAAGTACCTTGAGATGTACACCAAGCGCTGCCAGGTTGAAGCATGATAATTTGAAAGATTATGCAATCCCGATCTCAATGTATTCAAGGTCATTCTACCGATTTTATTACCTAGAGTTGCAGCAAACTGAAAAATATAAATGCCGAGTAAGTGCAGGTTGTTCTTTATTCAAAAGTTTTAAAAGTTTAGATTTAGAGCGCTCTGTTTGCCCGTTTCAAATCTTTAGATCTGATTCGTTGTAATTGAAATCCCAGAGTCATACAGGACCAGATTCTGTCCCCTAGGGACCTTACATGTGACACTTTTTCTGCTCCTTTTGAAGTCGATTCAACCTGTTGAAGTCGTGTTTTATTATTTCGAAATTCCGAGTTTTCCTTTAAGTATTTGCTTACTTTTGCAGAAAGGGTTTAGTAACAAGGGATCTTCATATTTGCATTGCGACTTACAATGTTCCCTCAATTATTCACACCTTCTTAGGCCCTTGGAGTTGGCATCTTGTCCTTCCTGGAGCATATGCCGCCTTACTTAGGTAAATTCTCTTCGCTTTCTCCAGGAAATTGCGTAGCTAAGGTGGGTCTCACAAAGTGAAAGTCAACTTGGAAGCCCAAGTCTCCTTATACCTCTTATAATGAATCTTTCCAAAGTTTAAATATTTTAAATCCCTCCTTAGCATTGTTGGGTGCTGTAGAGCGCTCTATTAAAAAAAAAAAGTTTCGTGCAAAAGTCTTAAAAATTCTTAAATTTTAAACCACAAAATGTAAGGCATAGTAGCTGTTTCTTGTCCTGACCTTGAGGGCGAAGAGAATGGGCAATAAGTTATAAAAGAAATGCTTGCGTCACTTTCTAATATTTTGTCGGTACTTCAAAGTGCCAATTAATGCCTCGTCCAATTACTTTTTCTGTTTTTATTAATCTCAGTGAGTACCTGTAAGATGCTGGGCGGAGGAGAAACCTGGATGAAAGTAATAGCCCTAAATGTTGGGTCCTTAGCACCAGCGACGTACTTGGGTACAGATGGTGCAAAATCCATACTGGGCAGTATCGACCATTAAAGCACAATGTGCTCCCAAACAGTCGTGCTTTTAGTGCTTAGAAGAAAGCAAACTTTCTCTAGGTCAAACGTAAATAAGCGTAATTTGCAGTTATTTAAGAAAATATTTAGTCATTTGCAGTCAGAGTTCCTCTCTTCAAACGCCTACACGAAAGGAAACTGGCAGTTTTCATTTCGTTTTTATTAGTTTCATTTCCGTGCCTAAAGCCTGCCCTTACAAACTCTTTGTTCGTCTCGGATGTGCAAAATGCTTTCTAATTGGGCAATTTCAAAGTAACATAACTTGTCATTAGCTGTATTCAAAAAAGGCTTTACTAGAATTCCTAGGGTTACAGAAAACGTGGGCTAACTACTGTATCCTTGGACAGAATAAGCATTGTAAAGGTTTGAATTATTACAAATGTAAATTGCAATTATTCAGAGCACAGAGTTCCAAAGGAATTATTTTTGTGTTTTAAATGGCAGCAAAACTAATGATGCTAAATGCGTAAGTAGACGTCCTTAAAGGAGGGAGATATTTCTTGTTGGAAACTTCAAACTTCAATTGTCCCTTAAGGGCCCTGTTTGTGCTCAGCATCGCTTGTTTTACTTGTCTTATTCAAAAAAAATTCCTATTGTATTCGAAAAGGCATGTATAAATGCATGTGAATTGAAATGACGTATAATTTTTTACAAACCCCAGAATAAAAGCAAAACTTTTGTTACCAACTCTTGTGGCACCTCCATAATTGGGTCATATAATTTTATGGTTTGTATATATGCCGTTTTCGTCAAAATTCAACGTGAAGTTGAGCGCTGGAAAATGTTTGCAGCCTTGATACTTCAACCAAATCGAAATAAAACCCCAGAAACTTGTGAGGCATGACAAGAGCAAATTCATAGGCAATTTATACTTCATCCAACATCGTACCTTTACAATTCCTTATATTAGAAAACCGAGGGCACTTATCGTGAGTGCGTACAAATTACAGGCTGGCGATGGATAGTCTTTACACAGGAGTTCTGCGCAGCAGTGCTCATTTCATATTAAAGAGTTCATGCAGGAAAAAATGACCAAATGAGCCCGTCCCAGGGTATGAAGAACCAAAGATTAAACTAGTATCCTTTGTGGTAGAATGGGCTTGTCTCTCTAAATAATTGTCTTTACTTGTAATGTTGAAATTAACTTCGATAAATTTATATTAAATTTTAATCAATTTAAATTAAACTACATAAATCATTTATTTTGTTTATATTCGTTTCATTAAAGACTTGTTAAATATGACTATTATGTTCTCTTCTTTCCCTCTAATAAAAGCTACTTTTAGATTATACAACTCAATCACTGAGATGATACGAATTAAAGTGTAATTCGCGTTAGTAACTTATTAAGGTCTTAACATGAAATCACAATTTATGATTTCAAAAAATGAAAGAACCGTTTATTTGCGGTAGATTGAGTAAATAGGAGCCCAAAACACTTCATTTAAGCTTCGCCACACGTCAATTTTATCTCGAGCTTTGCTTTAATTTCCCTCTCGCATCAAACGTCAAGGGCGTCGGAGCGAGAGAAAGTTGAAAAAGAGAAAGTGGGTTTGAATTAAATTAGAAAAGTGTCACCTTGACTGCTGGCGTAATTTGTAATTAATTCCGTTGGTGAGGAACAGCAGAAGGCTGCCCGTCCTCTCTTAATTAAGCAGATGGGACTTAATTACTCTGCGCAAAGTGGGCCTTCCAAAGTGGAGCTCCTGCAATTCGACGTGTTTCAAACGCCAAAGAGGACTTGTTCAAACAGAGAACGAGCGGAAACCACACAATTTTCTCTAATTCCCACCATCCCCAAAGCTCTCCCCTTTCAAAATAATGCTCTTTTGTATTTAGACAGAGGATTATACTGGGCCAATTATAAAGCCTCCTGCAAAGTGCGGAAGGTAAACAAAATTAATCTCATCCAGAACGCCTCTGATCTTCCCGTAGCCTGATATTGATCTCTCCCACTTATCTCTCCTGGAGAATTCTGGAGAACGATGGAGAAAATCGTCACATCGACTCTAAAAGCCCCGGTGGCATACCTTTTGTGATGCCTCTCACGCGAGAATCAGAGGTAGTGCAACATCATTTGGGCAGGAAGCGTATCGAAATCTGCTGGAGAATGATGATTCTGCCTCCAGGAAATGAGGTGGCATATATTTCCAGATCTTCTATTTCCCGATCTTTCATTTCCCACGCTCTTGCGTTATCACTCCAACATAAAAAGAGGCGAAAATATTCATAAATCACTTGATTTGTAATTTGAAATACGCACGAAAGAGCCTTTGAGATTCATGATAATCTATGAACTTTAATTCCATTTCATAATTGAATTTACGAGCATTTGAGAAATACGATAATGGCTGAGAAGGATTTGATTTGATCATGAACCGACCAAATAATCATAAATTTAGGAATATATTTTCAAATGAAAGAATTTACTCGCCTCACTGCTGCTTATTTCTTTTTTAAAATACTGTTTCAATATTAAAGGGCAAATACTGTAAATCCGAAAATGTATCTGAGGTGTATTTACATTAGAAATGAAAAAGTGGAGACAAAAATCCGATCGTCTCGAGAAAATCAGAGCTGATTTGACAGCGCGTGCCAAAATTTTTGTAGTTGGAAATTCTTCGGCAACGAGCTCCCTAGCGACGGGCGGGCTTTACTAAGAACAATTTCAAAACTGTATTGTGATTTCGGGAGAGCCTGGGTTTACTCGTCATGGGAATCAAGATTTCACTGCTGATTCGACATACTTTGGTGTTCATTCACAACTGGAAGCACTTCTGGGACATCATTTTTCAGCTTCGCAGACTCCGCTGTTTGTGCTCGGGAAGGGAGCGGGACAGTGGATTTGATCTTCCGAGCACGTCCAAATGCTTTCCCACCATCTCCGCCCGTCTTTCCGCTCCTCTAGCCCGCCAATAATCAAAATCACCGAACCGGAAACGGTCCCAAACGTCATCGCTTCCTAGCCATTAGAATTCAAAACCGCCGTCGTAGGACGGATTTAAAAATACTCATGTACGCGAAGCAATATTGCAACAAATAGAGACTGATCCAATTTTCTTTGCTCCGATTTACGTACACTCACATTTTTCTTTAGAAGAGAGGAGTCGAAGGCAATTGAATTTGGGGAAAGTTTCGAAGGGGAAAGTGGAATTTATGAGAGCATTTTCCCGAGTCGGGAAATGGAGAGCCAAGGCCGACTCAAAGTACCGGCAAAAGCCTCGAGGACCCTGATCAAGCAGCCTTTTTCCCAAACGACTCCGTTTGATCTCTAATGCATCCAATTCTACTTTTCCAGATTCCATATTTCCCGAGAGAATTGCAGAATGCAGATGAGGAAGATGACTTTATGTACTGATCTGCTATTCAGTTTTTAGCTACTAATCACTTCGTGTGCAAATATCATCCCAATGGAATCCTTCCTATCATGTTACAATTTCTCATTCAGACAACTTTCATGAATATCATTCGTTTTTAGGACAAGTAGCTTCAAGGCAGCTATAAAGCAAAGAACAAAGGCTGAAATGAAGAAATTTTACTACAAAAGTTGAAAGTTTTATTGGTATTAGGAATGCATACATTCAAATACAAAACCAGCGCTAAAATGGCCATACACTTTCTGATATAATAATTGTTTGAAATCCCGCATATATCCTCGTCCTGGATATGTGAACTCTTTTTCGAAAGATCGTATTTGAAACTTAATCATTATTTAGAATTTTTATTTAGAATTAGAGCAGAATTACAATAATATAAAATTACCATTAATCAATATCCTCGCCCACACCATAGTTTCTCCAAATCAGTGAAAACGATTACAATTATGTGTGAGGGTCTTAAAAATGAAGTAATTTAATTATAAATTATAAATTTTAAGCGGTTATTCATAGTCAAGAAACAATCTCAAGATATTGCGAATTGCCTTTGTCTTGCTGAATTTTGTAATTTTACTCAGGAATAGATACTGTTGCTAAAAATAAGCATAAATTCTTCCTGAAACTAACTTCTATGAAAAAAAAATCTTCGGCTTTTATTTTATCCGCAGCTTAAAATATCTACGATCTGATCAAATTTTTGAGAAGTAATTGTGAAGTGTTCTTCGGACTCGGTTGAACCTCCACTGAGGCCTGCCAATGGTAAAGGTCCTTAAGCCCTACCTCCAATGCAATCTACATTAGTGCCCACTTACGCCTCTGCCAAAATTAGAGATTAGTAATAAGTGAAGTGGCCCTTCTGTATCTCTTCCTCAAGTCCTGACCACAATGTGCATTTTCTAAATTAAAACATTTTTTAAACTCCACGAGATTGGATTATTGGTTGGGAAGGAATCCGGTGGGAGCCTTTGCGTCTGCCAAAATTGTTGCGGTTTGAATGCAAAATGAAGTTACTCTGGAGTAAGCAGGCACTTGAAATTACTCTTAATATCATTCTCAAAAGAAATTGGATCCCATTCCATGCGAGGAGAAAACGACTTCATTAACCTAATGGGAATTGGCTGTATGTCTTCATTTCAAAATACCCGCCAAAGTATCTGGAGCTGATCAAGTCAAGCATGCGAAGGGAGGAAGAGCTAAAGGATAATAAATAAATTATAATAACAACTTTCTCCAGCGACATTCTCCTCTTCGCTCTTTCTCCTCATCCTTGAAGTTTGAAATCAAACAAATCTCCGTCGGCAGTGTATTCACATCCACCACAATTTCCAAGACAAAATTTTTGATTGAATTGAAGAAAAGTAAAGATAAAATGATGAGAAAAGTTTATTTGCTGCAAAGTTCTGGGTGGGTTGGGGCAACGCTGAAGAGTTTGGGTTGGTCTTTCCGGTTGGTTGACTTATGATTAATCTCGAGCAAAACTATTCTTGTAGCGTAGCTTCCTATTGTTTTTCGAGTATTTGTATTGCCGAATTGAATAAAATAATTTCAACAAGTGGGCATGTTTCGCTGGAACTTTCTCCTGAAGGGGACACAATGAAAGGAGGGAAAGTTTGAAATAAAAGGAGTGATTTGGAGACGATATGAAAGTTTTGGGTGGATGGAAGTGGTTGGGATGCTGGGTGAATTATGTGCTTTTGTCTTGGGAAAATACTGGGAATGGAAAACCGCAAATGACGACGCTCGAGTCCTATCTTCGTCCTTTGAAAGTACTGTGACAGTACTTCCGAGGTCTCTCTGAATACTTCCTTTTTGAGGCGAAATAAGGATAAAGTTGAAGAGAGAGTTAATGAATTCTCAATCTCACTAATTACTCTTGAGACAGTCATTCAGTGTGGTGGCGTAGAGAAAGGGAGGGCAAACTTTGCAACTAGAAAGATACGGAGGACAGTAGAAGAATGCTAAGGTTTAAGCCAGGATTGTAATTATCTAATTCTATTTCAAGTCAAAATTCTACTTTAGTTCATGCTTCAAAAGATCGCTTTTGTCCTATTTGATTATAATAAATTTAGCCAAACAAGCCTGAAACATGGGTAATCCTCAAAGGGCATCCCCACAAATTTGGTTGGGAATTAAAAATTCAAAAATCCTTGTGTAAAAAAAATTGGTTGACTATAATGAGGATGCTTTACTGCTCAAGGAATTATGTGCATAATTAAAATTGTGGTTGCGTTTGCAATTGAAATGAAGAAAATATTTGCGCTTTGAACAGATTTATGTGCTAAATTGATAGTGTCATCGTTTAATTTAACACTTCATCTAGAAAATACATAATGTGTTAAAGATATTAACTAAATTCCTCGGAAGATCGGTATAGAATTATCTTGGTATTTAATTATAGACCAATCAAAGAGCAGGACTTATTATAAAATGATAATATTAAATTATTATTTATTAGAATTATATTTGTTAAAAAATTATACAGTCCTGGAAATAATTTTTGTTCCACCTTGATATTTTGGGGTAATTATTTAATTAACAAACTCAGCGACTTGTTATAGTAGTATAAGTTGCTCATTCTACTACTGAATTTATTGGAA
>VYYI01004201.1:0-10770 GCA_021029175.1 Bilobella aurantiaca
AAATCCATCAAATCATGTTCATCTTGTCCGTAGGAGTGAATACCAGCCTTTGAGTAGCCATTTCTAATTGCGCCAACTGGAACATCCCGCAAAGCTTTAACTATCCAATCACACACTGTCGAAAACGTTGCATGCCTAAGATTTCCTCCTTTTGTAAGCGAGATCATAGTGGTATCCAGCATCCAATCATCCCAGAAATTGCGCATTTTGCTTTTAAAGGATTTGTTTACTGAGAAGTCAAGCGGCTGCAAATATTTTGTTAAGCCACCTGGAATTACAGCGAGCTCTGTAAAATGCTGGACTACTTCCATAACTTCCGGTTTCAAGTGCGCAGTACACGCATCGGTTTAGGTTAGATTAAAAGTGAATTTTCTTTTCTTGGTTTTTTAAAGAAAGCACTTTTCCTTTTGTTGAAAACATTTTTCATCCAATCTTCCATGAGCTCACCGTTAATCCATCCTTTTTCATTTGCACGAACGACCACTCGAGCTGGAAAATTTTCCTTTGGTATTGTTTTCCTCTTAAAAATTACCATAGGATCCATTTTTTCTCCGGTGGCACTAACAGCCAAAACAACTGTAAAGCTCTTTTTTCTGAACCGGTCGTAACAATTGTAACGTCCTCCTGACCAGTTTCAGCAATGGTCCTAGTGCCGGCTATATCAGATTGGCACGGAACTTCATCCATATTGAAAATGTTTTCAGGCGGAATGGTTCCTTTACATTTCTTTTCTGCTATATAAGCCCGAAACAGTTCAATTTTTTCCAACCAATCGTCGGGAGTTGTTGTCCAACCGAGGTTGGGAACCGGAACGAAAAGTTGTTCCGTTTCAAAAATTTGGCGTACCAACCGCAACTTCCATAAAACCCTTGAACTCCTCTCATAATCGCAAGTGCTTTTGCTTGACGTCTTAATGACGATCCTGTCACACGGGCGTTCAGTGATCATTTGTCAATTATCCATTGGCGTAACTCGTAATTATAAAAAATTTAATTAGGGTTAAACTTACCTGAATTTTAAATTGAGCAGTGTACGATTTTCTTAAAACTTTCATTTTAGGATCCATGTCAGGCTTTGGATAAATACGATAAGAATTATAACAACCGAAAGCAGTTAATTCTGTCAAAAGCGAGTCACACCTAGTATTTTATATGTTGTCAATTTCGCGCCGATAATTTTTTCGGGTGCGCGCTATAGTCGAGTTCGCGTTATAGTCGTAATTTTAGGTACTTTTCGCCAGAATTTCCAACTCTGGTATGTAAAATAAACAAAAATTGAGATTCTTTAAAAGAAATTACTACTTGTAATGTATTCAGGGATGCAGAATTTAGAATTTCGTAAATACTAGGCAAGTGATGGGATGATTAAAATCAGTTTACTTTCAAAAAATTTTTGTGCTAATTTTGCATGTTGATCCATAATTCCAATTGGATCAATTAAATAGATAATATAATAAGTTGAATTTCTACAAAGTAGTTACAGAATCGAGGCAAGATGTGATTTGCTTTAATGACTTTGAAATTTTCCAGCTACTAGTGTTGGTCGCTTGGGAACAATGCTACTTCCGGTTGAACAAGAAGAAAGATACAATCGAGTCAAGAGGTCCGCCGGAATGGCTCAAAATAGTTTTCTGTGGCCAAGTAAATATGTTCCCTTTGTGATTGAGGCCTCAGTCTCTTGTGATTAATCAAAAGTCTTAACAAATTTCACAAATTTTTACAAACATTAATTAAATTTTTACTTTTTTGACCTAGCAACTGTACAAAGCTTTTCAGTTTTTTCTCCTCCCCTTTGTATTAATTTTACCCCACGCTCAACCGAAACAAGCTATATTTCCACTTCTTCAACTAAAGGTTGCTTCTCGTATAATGGTTGCATAAATTGGCCACAAACACTCAGCATCGGAAGCGGATGTACATTATTCCATTAGTAAGCATTTACAAATGCAAAGAAAACGCTTTCTTGCTATATTTCTTTCTTGCAACAGTTAATTAAATGTCTTTGATTCAAAAGACATCACATCAACAATTTCACAAACTTGGATTTTTATTTTTGTGTTTCAAGTGCAGCTCTTTCCAATTCGAGTTTTTCAAATTGGCTTTCATTGTTTGCAGCGTTCGGTCACGGTACAGTAGGTAAAATATTTACAGTGCAATGATGTTTTTATAATTCAAGGGAAAATCGAGAAAATAGTCAAACATTTAATTTTTCCTCATATTTCACTTCATTGTTTTAAGATGGCATTATATGGCTTTCCTAAACGTTTCTTAAGGTGACAATGGCTTGATATGGGTGCGTGTACAAACTGATTCCAACGACAGGTTCCAGGTCCAACTTTACCCCTGGTGGCTGGTCGAATTTATACTTCTGGATAAGCGTCGTAATGAAAATAAACATACTATCACGAGCAAGCACCTCCCCAAAACAGTTCCGTTTTCCTTCAAAAAAAGTTATATAAGCAGCGTTCAAAATGTAGCATAACATATTTTAACTTTTGAAAACAAACCTGCACCAAATGCAATTATTCTGTCAACCTTTCTTGCATCCGGATTTCCTGCGCCATCCAGGAATCGTTCTGGCCGAAATACGTTTGGATCACCCCAAAATTCTTCATCAAAAAAAATACTATGCGCATTTGACATCATTACAGTTCCCTAAAATGAAAAAGTACATTTGAGGTAGCGCTATAATACTCGCTATTATGTTTAAGATAAATGGATTTATAACTGCAAAACAAAAGAATTTTTTAAATTCTGGAAATTATCAAAACGTCTATTCGATTGCTTTGAAACAAATTCTACAATCTACTAGCGCTATAGTCTATTGAAACATGAGGCATACGATAGTTCAGCGTTTACTGTAGTACCTTCTTAATTTTGTAATTTCGATATGTAAAATCCTCCAGTGCACATCGCGGTACACCGAAAAGTGCTACTCGGCTCCATCTTAGTCCTTCCCAAATAACGGCTTGTGTATACGGCATTCTAAAAAGTCAAATACAATTTACCGATTTCTAAAATTTTGCAAAATTTGTTGAATCATTGTATCTTACGAAAATTTATCCTCTATGTCAGGAGCCCTGCCAGTACCAATAACTTCCAAAATTTCACGATAAACCTTCGCTTGAACTATAGGAGCTGCAATGAGATGGAGAACTACAAAGTTGACTACATTGCTTGTAGTGTCTGTTCCCGCTTGCAAAATGTCGGTGTACAGAAGTGCATAATGATCCTCTGTTGCAAAAAACGACTAATATGTAATATGTAATATAGTGTAATATAACAAAATACGTATTATTGTGTATAATAGTCCGTGCAATAGTGGTTTTTATAATAGAATCTGACCTGTATACATTCTCTGAACTTTATCTTCATCCATCTTTTGTAAGAAGTCATCAGTAAAACAAGATGGATTTGTTACATATTCCCCCAGCCGCTTCCTCTCGCGCAAATGATTCTAAATTTCCAAATATATTCTTCATTAGCAACGAAAACTACCTTATAATACAACTATACTACCTATAATATACCTATATATATATATATATACAAGTAGTTTATATACTACTTATAAGGGTACCTATATAAGGTACCTCAATAGGTACCTTATTAAGAGTTAATTTACCACAGCGGCTGTATAGAATCCACGGAGGCCCTTCATCTGCAGATTGTATCCCAGTGTCTCTGGGAAGAGATACCTCAAAAATGGAAAAGCCATCATTATCCCAGCTCCCATCATTCCGTTCTTCATTACGGCATTTTCATCCTTAAGCAGCGTTTGGAACTCGATATCCGAGTAATTAAATCGTTTCCCCATCATTACAGCGGCAGTTAAATTCATAAATACTGGATGAAAATAGTCAGAGTCAAAGTGAACTCGATTATTCGAGTTTGATTTAGCCTCCTGCTCAATGCGCTGAAATAGTTCTACTAATTCATCTAAAAATAAATTCTTCATTGTCTCCCTGTTTCCATATCCGTATTTTCGAAGTGAGTCTCTGCAGAAAGCACGGGCCTCAGTCCATACAGCACCTTGCGAGAAACCTAAGCCTATTTAAAAATAAGAATTATTATAGAACTGTTATTACAAAAAAAAATGGTTTTGTTGTATGTACTTGATAAACTAACTCGAGAATATTTCGTATGAAGTGCGACTAGAATAATTTATCTATTATATTTCATACCTTTATATCAATGATTGCTCAAACTACTTTTTATAATATGTCCGATTTTAAAGTTTTTGATAGCATAGCTGTTGCAAAATTAGCTCTTAGGGCTTTACCTATATTTTTCTTCAAAACTCTGTCCCAGAAAACGCCCCAACATCCTCTTCCTAATGCTTCTTCTTTGACGTAGATTTGTTTGACGGCTTCGGACGACGAAATAAGAACTGCAACAAATAGAACAATAGAATTTTTTGAAGCAAGAGAGCTAAGACTTTAGTCTAAAACTTTTATAGTCAAAATAATAAAAAATTCTGGTCGATATTTCAGGCATTATAGTTTTCATTTTTTTTTACCTGTATCCATAAGGCCGAGTTTAATGGACATGACATCGCCATACACTTTGCTCAATTTGTGCAACGCAACGTGACTGTGTTTATGCTGCAGAACCACTTGCATCATATTTCCAAAGGGTGGGAAGCTTATTGGACCTGCAAAAAGTGAACTTATTAAGCTCATACTAATCTTAAATTGATTTTTTTTTTGTAAAAACTAAAATGCAGGTAAAGGAAGACTAATTAATTAAAATCAATTAATTTACCTGGAGGGCCTCCACGATTGCGTATATTTTCAAAGCAAAATAAAAGAAAGTAGAATAGCCCTAAACCTAAAGCTATGGTTTCTAGTGACATTGTTTTAAGTGGAGATTAGCTAAAATTTCAAAGTTAAACGCTATTACGCTCCTCGAAAATTTCGCTAAGACAAAATTTAATTCTTAATAAGTGATCCATCTTTTACAACATTATATTACTAAATTAGAGCAATTGGAACAATGGTGTTCATATGTTGTAAATCACAATCAAACCACTTACTTAAGAACTTAAGTCTTAAGTTTTTACGAGGCATTGTCGGTGCGTTTGACCAATAAAGTGGTTGCATATTCATTACACCAATAAAAAGAAATTCACCATGACAATGGTAATTGTCATTTTTCAGCCAATAATCGGCCGTGTGTCCGCAAGAAATCAAGTTTATAAAACACAAAAAATGCAAATGCTGATTGCACTAGGGCACTCCTATCCTTATTCTACTTTATATTACCGTAAACGGGCATTTAAACTTGTTATAAAGAAATACTAATATTTTCGCATAATTAAAATTGTAGGATGTAGGACATAAGGATGTTGACAAATTAAGTTGGCATTGAGTAGATAAATTATACAATTTATAAGCGATACCAATTAGTCTTCGGTTTTTAAGTACATCTAGAACCTGGAAAAAACTATGAACTCCAAATGACTTAAAAGCAATTAATATATAGTTAAGTGTAATTAAAACTTTTAGAAAATTAACTACTGGAAATGGAGTTTCACTATGGCATCTAGCGTTCTTAACTATATGCCACTCACGTAGCATAAACATGATTCCAAATAAGTTAATGTTTTTTTTTTTCAAAAAATTTCTTTTGTGTGCGCTGAAGCTAATCTTCAAATGTTCCAAAACCAATTCCAGTTTTCTGTAGGTAAATTAAAATTAAAAATATTTACAGTTAAATTAATGATTTTGTGATTCTTGTGCTTATTGGTATAAAATCTTAATCAAAGTCACTACTGCGCTGACTTAATAATAAGTCGGCTTTCATTAAATGAAATAGTTATCGTAACTAATGTCTCAAAGTATCAAAAATTTATTTTTCGTCATTAGCATCAGATAGATTTTATTAGATAATTTGTTCTTCACTGTGACATTTGTAACGCTTTTGTTAACAAAATTTAATCATTCAAACAATTCCTTTGTTGCTTGCTACTGATACGTTTACGTCATTTTATTTACATGAAGAACGGTCAAGTCCCTCCCCTGCTACGTTGTTTTAGAATTTCCTTTTTCTTTTCTAAATTTAAATTTAGATCAAGGCTAAGGCAGGGCTCTGGACTCGAATTCCTTACAAGTTCTTGTCCATAAACCTCAAACAAGAGTCATAAAGAAAACACCATAAATTTGAAATTTAGCAATATTCCTAAAGTATTTAAAATCAATCCGGCATGTGCTGCACAAATGGAACAAATCCAATCCCACGATTTAAAATAGCCTCCGAAGAATGCAGAAAGGACTTTGAAGAAATATCTGAAGAAGATTTGTCGTTTTTCTACAAAATCTTAGGGAAAAGCAAAGTTTGTGAAAACGATGAAGTGCTCCGCATTCATAATATGGATTGTTATAGAATCCTCAGAGGTAAAAATAAATTACAGACAACGCTTCTTTGAATTTGAACCACTTTTTCTTCATAAATTACATAGCTAAATATATAATTCTCTTTCTCAAAAATTATACCAGGGCAGAGCAAACTTTTGCTTTTTCCGGAAACGACTGCAGAAGTTAGTCAAATTTTAAAGTACTGTAACTCACGCAACTTGGCAGTGACGCCACAAGGAGGAAATACAGGGCTTGTAGCCGGAAGTGTGCCAATATTTGACGAAATCATAATTTCAACCAGTCGAATGACCCGTGTTTATGACGCTGAAGTAGATACTGGAGTTGTGATTTCACAAGCTGGAGTTACATTAAGAAATCTGAATGATTTTGCAATGAAACACGACTATATTGTTCCTCTTGACTTGGCCTCTGACGAATTTTGTCAAATCGGTGGAAATGTGACAACAAATGCTGGCGGGCTTCGTTTCTTTCGCTACGGTAGTCTACGTACAAATGTAGTCGGCCTGGAAGCCGTAAGTAAAAACTTATAAAACATAATAAATCTTAAACACTATTTCTATGAATTATTTGTATATTTCTTATTACAAGTTTCTGAAAAAGGAATTTGAATTAATTTTTTTGAAAATGTAAATTTGAATATTGTAAGTTTAAAGCTTATTGCTCAGTTTATTAATTAGTTGTTCATTATTATTTTAGGTTACAGCAAACGGTGATATTCTGAACATGATGGGCTGCATGAAGAAAGACAACACTGGATACGATCTGAAACAGTTCTTCATCGGTTCCGAAGGAACCCTGGGAATCGTTACGAAAGTTGCTATTCAATGTCCACGAAAACCAAAACTGGTTGCTTGTGTACTTCTAGGTAAAACTTTGTTTTTTGGTTTTCTTTGCAAACCAGCCACCTTCTCAAAGGCTAATTTTAAATAAGCAAAAAAACCTTTACAGAACTGTTTAAAAACATATTTGCGTTTTTTAGATAGCTTCCTAGAAGCGTAAGAAGATTTGTTTTGCTCATCGAAAATTAATCATAGGTTTTTTTTTACAAAAGCAAATGTAAACAAATTGTAATATTTTTTTATAATTGGTCGCTGCGTTTTTTTTTCCCAGAAACAATATATTTTTTTTACAAAAGTATATATATATTATATATATTATACTTTTATATGACAAAAGGGGCAAAATCGTTTGGGCAAGTATTGAAAATATCCAAAGCAGCCAAGGCCCACTTTCAAGATGTACTAAGTTGCTTAGAGTTCATGGATGGCGAGGCCATGTCCTGCGTTCAAGAAAATTCTGGACTAAGACACCCGTTAGAATATTCAGATTCCTATAAATACTTTGTTCTTCTTGAACTGTCTTCAGTGAACCCTCAATACCCTATAGAGGAAACCATTTTAACGTATTTGGACTCGTTGGATACCTCAATCAAATCGTTTAAGGCCATAAATGCAGAGGCAATGACGGTAAGTTCTTATAAGAGGCAATTTTTCATTTAAAAGAAACTTACTAATTTATTAATATTTAGTCTACAGACTAATAACTATTGCCTTAATGTTGAACTTCAGGAAGTATGGGCCCTTCGAAAAAGTATTGGCATGGCAGTTCTCAAGGACGGTTATGCATTCAAGTATGATTTTTCCATTCCTCTGGACAAATTTCCAGTGCTTCTTCAAGACGTTAGACAGAGGGTTGGTGGCATGGCAAGACGCTGCTGCAGCTTTGGGCATCTAGCAGATAGCAACATTCACCTGGTAGTTACAACACGAGAATATTCGGAGGAGCTGAAGGACCTTTTAGAGCCATATTTGTACAAATGGGTGGGTGCTGTTCACGGCAGCATAAGTGCCGAGCATGGAATTGGGTTCAAGGAAAGGCAGTATCTCAAGTACTCAAAATCAGAAGCAGAAATTGCAGTGATGAAAAGCATTAAAATGGCGTTAGATCCAAAAGGCATATTAAACCCTTACAAAATATTTACGTATTAACTGACTTTAAAAGATAAAGTGTTTTTTTTTCTATAACTTAACATCCTCAGGACTTTTTAATCTTACTCGTAGCTCAGCATTTAAAAAATACAACGTAGAGATTTTAAATAAAATAAAAGAATTCAATAAATACAATTTGTCAGCATTTAAGCCCAAGCCAATTATTTTGAAAAAATAAAATTATCATTTTAGAATGGCAAGGGCAACGAGTTAAGTTACCATGACGTTGTGCCTTATGTCGTAACTTTCACAATCAATTTTCTAAATTGTTTTTCTTTCCTTTTTTGTGCCATACAAGTTATCTCTGATGTCTTTTATAAATAAGCCATTATTTAATTCTGTAGGATTGAAAATTTATGAGCCAGATCAATCTTGTGCAGCAAACTTGCTAAAAGTAAAATGACAAAATTTTATGGACATATTTTTGAGAGGTAATGCATGAATTGAGGGCAATCAATAAAAATCTCACTTAACACGAAACAGAAAGGTAAAAAAAAGAATGTTTCCATGTTTAGACGGTCATAAAATATATTCCGGAAGAGCGATTCCCCAAGAAATTTTGCGTCACGAAAACTTTGCAACTTATAAGAAGTTTGTTTATTTTTTTTACTAAACAAAAGTTTACCTTTATAATAAGTGATCTTCGTTAGTGTCAATCAGTAATGAGTACTTAAGTAAATTTGGTGAACCTGAATAGTTTTCAGTGCTAAATGACTATATTAAACTATATTATGAATTCAACAATATTAGTTTTATATATGCATCACTTTACCAAAGTTTTACGTAGTCCAACGCTTACACAGAGTATGTCTTTAGAACTTACCATTGCAATTCCAATTGTAGTTGCAGAGCGCCATCAAACAACATACAATGTGTTCGAAACCAGGTATAATCCGAGTCAAACGATATTAGCATTTTTAGCATTAGCATTTCTCGTTTTTTACCATTTTCTAAAATCTCATTTTTAGAATTCTCGTTACGAGAATTCAACCAGAGTAGTTTCATACTCATAATTGTCAAATAAAACCAACTTCTTATTGGATGCTTTATTGGTTACGACATTCTCTTCTCCATTCCTTCGTCAGAGTAAAAAATGAAAAAAAAACGTAAGCAAAATTTAAATGTATGATAATTCTAAAAAACAAATTACGCCGTTTCTCGTGAAATACTTTTCAACATATAAAGCAGAAATATTGAGAACACTTTAAAATTAAAAATGATTTCAATGGAGTAAATTAATTGTATTATAAATACATTGTGTTAAAATTAGCTAGAATAATTACTTAAACCAAAATTACCAAATTTATTATAACCTTACTACAATGGCGTAGATATATTGCTATCACAAAAGTGTTATGATTTTATCATTGATTTTGAATATAATAAAAATTAACGTTATAAGTTCCAGAAGTGCTTTAACATTTGTCTAATTTTCTCATATTTGTAAGAGCTACAGAATGTAAAGAGACAATGGCTAGAACTCCGCAGCAAAAATTGATTTAAACATGACAAAATAAATTTGCCTACATAATTCAGCACATTTGACATGATCAGAATGTTACGATAAGATATCACCCAATGTAAGTAGTACTTCAGTAGAAATGCTTACGTAACATTTCGTAAGACCACGCAAAAAACATATCAAGTTTCCAAACTGCTTTTTTACATCTTGAGCAGTGTACTGGTAATGTTAGGCAAACAGTTCGTAAACAAAATTAATGTTAATTCAAACAAAAGTTTCCCTGAATGACTGAGTGTATTTTTCATCTGTGCGCGTAAGTGCTCTGGTTCGTACTGGTTTCTCGTATTTTCAAAAATATTATCAACTTTTAGCTATTTTTGTTGCAAAAATGGATGGATGCCAATTTAAGTCAACATCATCGTCACAAATAATTAAGTAGTTCTTCGTGAGTTTGTTTGGGGTTGGTACACTCGCTATAGCAGGAAAAATAAATTATTTTTTATAAATATTAAATAACTAGGTAGCGACCTTTCTCAGGACAGGGGAATTTTTTCTTTACATTTAATTAAAAGCGATGCCCATCTCGAACGTTTGTCAGAATGCAGATTAGAGAAATACTGAACAGAAGATGCTTTAAGTTGACACCTGCGTATTCCCATGTACTCACTCAAAGCCGAGCAAAAAACTTCTGTGTAAACTTCAATCCTCCGCACTACCCTCCTTTTGTCACGCACGCTTTGGTTTTTATATATAGAGGATATAATACTTTATATATATATATATATTGTCACGGGCACCTCCTGTGCCACCGTGAACTCTCGGCGGGGTCGACTGTGCTGTGGGTGGTGCGCTCAACTGGCGGAGTCGACTCGGCTACTTGCTTGGCAATGAGTGGACGAGGACAAACGACGAATGGCGAATGCAAATAATTGTTTATTTGCAAG
>VYYI01004202.1:0-10770 GCA_021029175.1 Bilobella aurantiaca
ACCCCAATCTCAAAACCCATAAAAAATCTCGGCACATTCAAATCAAACCAATTTCCATTTGTTCTACAGCCCGACTTCTCAAAGTCAAACCAACTATTTTTAGGCGCCACAGCGCCCTCATCCGAACCCGCTCAAAATTACCCTCAAAAAGTCAAAAAACCTTGAAAGGCTGAATTCCTTCCGTCCGCAGCAGTGGACCAAGGAGTGTAACCCAACCCTGCGGTATTTATACATCCCACATATTCCTCCCAGTCTCCCCATGTCCAGTTAATAACATATATAGCGGGGTAATTAAATCTCAAAGTCACCTCCAGACTCACTTCCAGCCTGTAATAAAAGTCAATAAATACCGAACAAACCAACTACCGCAAGCGGCGGGCGGAACGACGAGCAGAGCAGAGCATATATGTATCTCACACTGACACAATATAGTTCCACCTCTAAATCCCCAGAAACAACAACAACAACAACGTTACCCTTCCCCGAGACAAGTCCAATAAAATGGATAATAGAAGTTGTCGCCTCACCGCTCGCTCGCTCGTCTCATCCTCGTCAACTTGATCACCGCACGGCCAGGATTTGACCAGGAGGGAAGAACGACCACCAGATAGGCCCATGATGATCATCAGAGTGATGATGATGATGATGATGATGCTGATGATGCGAGGAAAGGGGGAAGGGTGAGCCAGGAGCATGGCGCGTAATGAATGAGTAATAAAATTAGAGGAGATAAGGACGGAAACAAGGCTATCTTTACCGTCCATTTAAGCAGGACCGGTGGTGGTGGTGGTGGTGAGTTCTTATCGCTCCTCTCCCACATTTCCAAAGGGCTCCTCCGTGTCCCACCATGTCTTCAAGACCTTGGTTTGCTTGTGGAAATTGGGGAGGCCTCGCAGTACCCTTTCATTGCAGTACCCATGAACAGCCGCCGCCGCCGCCGCCGCTGCCTCCTCCACCTCATCCTCCTCCTCAAGCTGTCCATCTCCCTTCAAGCTCAGATTCTTTATTGTCGGACCGTCGGTGGTGATAGCTAGTAAACGTGAGCATTTCAGCTCCTTATACTCCCATATGCCCCTGGCCGCCCTGGGCTCGTCCACATATGCACATCCATGGGAATTTTTAATGTTCCAACGTCGTGGTCGTAGTCGTCGTCGTCCACGCGCGATAAGGAGTCACCCACCACGTTGATGTGACCATAGCGACGACGACGACGACGACGACGACGACATAGAGATAAGGATTCGAGTAGGATCCTCCTGAACATGTAGGCAGGCCAAGGGGATTGATATGGTATGCTCAGTGAGTCGGATGGGTGAATGGGAGCGAGATAGGCTCGGCCGGTGCGGTGGTGGTTTGAGTGTTGAAGGAGTTAGCAGAGCTCCTTCTCCTGCCACGTCTCCCCAAACTGGATGGCATTGGCAGTGGAACTTGTCGTGTTGAAATTTGTCTGTGACATGAGCGGAACAATGGCAAAATCATGTCCTAGCCACATTCCCCACATTTTCCTCCTCATTTCATCTCCGTGTGTGGACAGGGATATAATGGGGAAGAGAGAGAGAGAGAGGAGAGTCCATCCCATTTTTACCCGCACCTCGTTTACTTGTGTTCAAGTGCATGTAAATCCATCCACGTACATATGGGCTCCGGGATTAATGAGTAAATGGACCTAGCTCGTTGATCCACCACACGGGTGCCATTATTGGGTGACACTCTGCACCGTTGCGAGCGTTAATGTATGTCCACTTGTACATGTACATTGCTCCCAACAACGGCGGCGGATAGAGTGGATACTGTTGTACGTACGTACGTACGGTCCCTGGGTACGGCCAATCTATATTCATGGGTCGTTCCGTGTCAGCCATGTACATAATAAGTACATCATTGTTGTTGATTCTCTTAAATAAGGGAATGGAGAGCGCATTATTAATTACAACAACCCCTTTGATCACAACAACAACTGTGCCAATGGTACTGCACGGAGTGCATGTGAGGAGGCACATGCGGATGCATGCATCCATACATGCATGTGCGCCCAGGGTCATGTGCGCATGTCCGTGTTCTGGCCTGCAAATGCGTGTTCATGTACGAGTGTGTGTGTGTTTAAATGTGTGTTTATGTGCGAGTGTGTGTGTGTGTGTTTAAATGTGTGTTTATGTGCGAGTGTGTTTGTGTGTGTGTGTTTTTAAATGTGTGTTAATGTGCGAGTGTGTGTATTTAAATGCGTGTTTACGTGCGAGTGTGCCTGTGCGCGCGCACATATATATTTATTGGTCCACAGTGGGATCCGAATGGGACGCACATTAGCAGCTCATAAGCCCTAACCTTTATCATAATCCAATACATCATTTATGTGGCTTGTGACTGTGCGTTTGTGTGTGCCGGCCTCCACATCCATAAATACGTCCATGCGCATGTATGTCATCTGACGGCGACTGACTGAGCATTGTAACTTCCAGTAAGTGCACTCGTCAGTGCCGAAAATATGTCCGTGTGTGTGTATGTTAGTGTGTGTGTGTGTGTGTGCGTGTGTGTGTGCGTGTGTGTGTGTGTATCCGTGCGCGCGCGCGGATGTGATCCTACACGAAACAGATGATGAGACGGATGGAAGTGCGCAATCCGTTCCTGCTGTACATACGCCAAAGTAATACAAGGTAAAAACGGATTTCCCAAATGTGTGTGTGATGGATGTGTGCCATGTTAGTAGTGCAGTGTAGTGGTGATCGGATGAAGGTGGTCGGTCGCCAGCAGCAGCACTTAAACCGGCCCCTGTACCCACCGGCCGCCTCATCTCCTCTTGAAAAGTAAAAGCAACATACAAATGGGTCCATCACATCACCGTTTTGAAAGCTGGTATATGCACATCCACCGTGGTCCACAGTGGTGGTGGTTAAAAAAACAGGGTTGAAAAAAAAAACCAAGCCGCAATGCCAATCTGATACGCTCTTACTACCGACTCCCATTACGGCTCCAATCCAACAACAACGACTCCCACTGTACTACTACACTTATGCCTTTGACAACAGTGCCCGCAACCATCACCACCACCACCACCACCACCACCAGCTCATTCCGACCCATCCGCCGTATTATTACATGAGTAAAGCCACATTACGGCGACTCGTCATTCGTACTACGACGACTACTACTATATACTACAACCACTACTGCTGCTGCTGGGACATTCCAGCGAGTAAAAAAAAAATCCTGCTAATGGCCTAGGTTAGTATCCATCCTGTCCGTATGTATATGTATATACATATGTACATATGCTTATTCTATCCCATGGGGACCACTGTGTGTGTGTGTGTGTTGGCGCAAGGCTAATAAGCTCCTGGTCGGATGAACAAAGGGTCCACAACTGTACACTCTTCCCCGTATATATGCCTATACTTTCTACGGGGGGCTAATGACAAGATTTGCATTCATTTCCCCCTCCATCTCACCTCCACAATGACTTCTTCTTCTTCTTCTTCTTCTTCCCATCCATCTCATCCATACGGAGGTAGGGATTGCGGTCCAGGTAACACAATTATCCAAGGTCCTCGCTAATCACCACCGCAGAGCCCTCATCTTACTCAATGCTTCTGATTCTGACTGAGTCGCATCTGGTTGACAATGCGGGCAAATTTATGCCAGCTCGTAAACCTTGTGTGGACACAATGATTCCCGTATCCGCCGTCCTTGTCAGTTGACAACAACATCCGAGCCGAGTAAGTACCCCTCTCTACCCCGTTGAGTGCCTCATGTATATTTGAGAATTTGAGGAATGAATGGGACCCTGGATTTCCATGCTAATCCTCACAAGGGGTGCGAGGCGAACCGAATGCTGGCATGATAAACAGTTGAATTATCCTCCTTGGCTTTGACACGCAGTCGTGGTAGTAGTGTATATACGGCTGGGGAGAGACAATGCATTGGTGGTAATACGACTCTTGAGAGCATGCGCCGCCCTGCCCTGCTCCAAATCCCCATAAGGGAACACCGTTCAAGTGGCTCAGACAGTCCGTCGTCCCTGACTCGAGTGCCCTACACGAAGTAGCCTGATTATGAGATGAGCTGGATTCCCGGTCTTTTTTTTTTTATGAATCAACATTTCCATATTAGTCAGCAGCTGACACGAGCTGGACGGATTTATCACCGGAGAATTCCTTCGTCTCCAATCCAATTCATGGCTTGTAAATCTCCACGTTTTACTCCGCTATTTTCCCCGTAGTATCAGTGGCTCTGCTGAAGTCTTGTGCTGGTGGTGGCTGTGCCTGCGGAGGCTGGTGATGAACTCGGCATTCAACAAGGAGCGGAACAATGTCGTTCTATAAAATGCAAAAGATGATCCTTTGGCCCTTATCTTCATCTATCCGTCATCAGGCTGGACATGTGCTGGTCAACTGTGTAGAGTTTGGAGACTGATGAGATTATTATTACAGCGAAGGATCCACGATGTCGCAAGTTCAGGCTGATGGCGTCCAATGCTCTGAGCGCCCATACTCACTTGCAGATTGCCTCAAAGAAGGAGAATTCTTGGCGCTTTCCGAGGTGACAACCCGGCGGAGATGCCGTCTCATTTCCATGGATCTCGTTCGAAGTGGGAAAAAACAGAAGTTGAACCGTTATGACTAGTAGCGATGATGGCCATGGATGTGCTCCACGTTGAGGCCAACGTGCGCCGTTGTCCACGGTGAAAAAAAAAACAATATACTCAGCTGAATGGCCAGAGTGGAGAGCCAGCCTTTCCGTGTGTTGTAAAAATTCCGATCGGACATAAAATTTGAGGATAAAACGTTTATTTATTCCAAATGCCCTCGTAAAGGCTCCAAATCCGCGTGTCCCCCAATCATTTGTTCACACTGCATCGAGAGAGTGAGTGTGCTGAAACGACGGGCATAAGCACGTAAGGCCTCAACCAGTGCCACTAGCCAGGGCAGTAATATTGCGAGTGCATACACGTATAAATATGTGTGTGTGTGTGTGAGTGTGTGTGTGTATGTGCCTCACCTTAATTCACTTTTCATCCACCATGACCATGATAAATGGATCGTAAAGTTGAGACGACGACGACGACGACGATGAAGCCAAACACGGCCGGGATCCTGAGCTCAAGCGGGAAATTAAACTCGAGTCAACCTGCAATCATCATTTTTACGAGTTTTCCGCAACAACTTGGTCCACGGACCGTGGAGCTCACATAATACTATATATCCTCATCTGTCCCCCACTCATCTGCGCACGTCCGTCTCGTCTACTCTCAGTCAGTCAGGTGCTCTCAGGTGTGCCCGAGTATGTTCGTAGATCAGCCTCCGCCGTGCCAATTCCATTCGCTGGTCATTAAATCAACCCGTCCACCACAAGGTCCCATCCACCCAATTATAAGATTCAGGGTGTATACGCATGCGTTGGGGCATTTTTAAATTTCCCACATTGACTGACTGACTGACTGAGTGAGTTAGGATCGAGTCCGAAATTTTGCAATTTTACCGACTTGCGCAGGAAGGAGCCAGAAAACCAGAAAGTTTCCGGCCGGACAGAAATGGCGAAAATGTGCAAAAAACATAAATTTCTAGTGGACAAAAACAGCTAAAATCCGCAAACTAATTAGCTTCCGGGCGGGTAAAAATAGACAAAATCCGCAAACTAATTTTTTTCCGGGCGGACAAAAATAGCTAAAATCCGCAACCAATTAAATTGCGGACACAAATAGCTAAAATCCGCAAACCAATTAAATTGCGGACAAAAATAGCTAAAATCCGCAAGCCAAATAGTTTCCAGGCAGTCAAAAATGGCTAAAAGGCGCCAAAAAAATGAATTTCTCATGAACGAACGAAATATATCTGCTATAGAGACCAACAGTAGCCAGATTTATAAAGACCACAGCAAAATCCATTGATACAAGCAATCAGTTATCATTGATATTCCCGTCTAATTACGATGTCCCAGTCCTCAATTCCGAATAATTGTAACTTTTGTAGCAAATAAGTTGGCTCTTCCACAGCAGTAGCTACGATGCGCAACGGTACACCGTACCAGAATTGCGCCCCCCTGTCAATATACAACCAAGTTCCGAGTTTCAGTTTAAAAACTGTAATATCCCCCGCCAAATCCACTGTAATAATGGATTTTTAAATACTTGTATTGTATTAACCCACCACGAAACAAAACGGGGCTTGCTCCCGCGGTGGCCGTAAGCCCGACCGACAGCAGAGCAAAGTTTCAAAACAGGCGCTCATAGTTTCAAAACTGGGCATGTGCACATGCACACACACACACGTTCGATTATACAGCGGAGAAAAATACTCTCCTATTCTTCCCTATTATGGACGATGTGAAGAAAAAAAAAACTCTTTGGGGAGAAAAAGTAAAAAAAAATCTATAAAGAAAGAAAGAAAGAAAAGAAACAGGACTTTGAATGTTCAGGTTGTCGTCATTGTGCTCGCTTTGTCCTACGTGGTTTAGATGAAAAGTCGGGTTTTACTACCCCCTCACTCACTCACTCACTCACTCACTCACTAACTCACTAACTCACTCACTCATTCGCTCACTTATACTCACTCCGTGCGGAGAGATGAGTGCGGCATTTGGAAATGTAAATAAATGTGTACCAACAGCATTAGAATCAACCGGAGGAAGAGGAACTCAGCATCAGCAACATATAACAACAACAACAACAACAACAGCAACTACAAGCAGTTTAGTATGGGCAGCGCACAGGTACATACAACAACAACAACAACGATCTCGCCCGTTCGTCCGTGTGTGTGTGTTTCAACTCAGCAGTTGTAATGGATGGGAAATATATGGGATTGTAGAGCAAAGCGCTACACACACACACACACACACACACACACACACACACACACACACACACACACACACACACACACACACCTAGGCAAGATCCTGTGGGCTTTGAGATTGGGGTGGCGGACATGTCGGAGATTTATGTCTGCTTGGACCAAGAGAAAAGGAAGGGTCGGTGGGTCGTAAAGAATGTCCAGAGCGTGGCATGATCCATTCTAAAAGGAGTAATCTATCACCACGGCAAATCTGGATTTGTCAAAAAAGTTTTTTTTTGTCTTCCTGTTCCCCGCGCTCTCTCACTCACTCAGTCACTCACTCACACACTCACTCACTCGGTCGCTCGGTCGCTCGGTCGGTCGCTCGCTCCTTCACAAACACTGGCACAAAAGACTCGCCCCGTCCCCACTATATGGAAAAGTCGACAAGACTTTGTAACTGATGATCCTTTAAAAACCAGACCAATTAATTCCAAAAATCACTCTCATCATCCTCACCATCATCATCATCATCATCATCTTCAGCATCTTCAGCATCCCAACGATAATCTCCCGGTTTGAAAATAATGCGCGGCGGAGTGATTCAGGATTCCAGCACATATCTATTGAGTACACGGGGGGAATTCCATGCGAAATGTGCGGTTGTGGCAAGGGGTGAATAAATCCGGGATCTGGCCCACCGTACACACACACACTCACACACACACACACACACAGACACACACACACACTGACTGACTCAGTCAGTCACTGAGCCTAATTGAGCATGCATACAGGGTGTACCAGAAGGGCTGATAAGCTCTTCGGGGGGTGACTTACTCCATGGCTCTCTCGCTCGCTCTCTCACCACTTTGCAACTTGTCAAAAATAAGTGATAAACGATCCATACACATATCATGGAGAGTGACGGACGGACGGACGGACGGACCATATACATATAAATCCATATAGGATAATTTCTAATTCAGATCAGATTAAAAATCTTCCTCCCTTGTGCTCCCTCCATTAACCTGGTGATCCTCTCGGAGGATATGTACATATGATGAGGAGCCGCTGCTGCCGTGCTGAGCATGTATGTATATATGTGTGTGAGTATAGTAGGAGGCTCACCGTCCCGACCCATCATCTATCATCCCGGCAATCCATCAACGCATATTAATATCCCGGGATGTATGTGTAACAGCTCGGAGAGTGCCGCGTAGCCCCACGGAGACCGTACCTTACCACCACCACCACCACTGGTTACAGTTATTACCCCAAATTATTATCCATATATTATTACGGTCATACGGTATTACACTGATCCTCTTCTCCGTCTTCTTCATCATCTTCTTCTTCTTCTTCTACTTCTTCATCTTTGAATCCCTCACATAGATTTGATTTTTTCCCCCTCCGATGCAATGCGGACGGGCAGGAGGAATGCTCGAAACCATTCCATCACACACTACATGGACATTCCATTATTTTGTGTAGCAGTAACGTACATTCATATAGCACTGCCTTGGACCATTGCACCACGACGGCTGCTGCTGCTGGTTTTCCGGTCAGAGAGCAGGGGCATAAGAGGGGGATTTTTTGAACTCGTATGTGATGATGATGATGATTGCATGAGTAATTGTCCATGGTCGGCTCTAGGGTAGAAAAAAATTAAAGTCTTCAAAATATGTAACATATCCGGATGCTTGCATTTTTGGGTGTGCGTGTGTGTGTGCATGGGGCTGCCCGTTTCAGTGTGAGTTTCCATATGTGAGCGTGTGTGCGTGTGCGCATGTGTGTGTGAATGAGTGTGTGTGTGCGTGTGCGCATGTGTGTGTGTGAATGAGTGTGTGTGTGCGTGTGCGCATGTGTGTGTGTGAATGAGTGTGTGTGTGTGTGTGTGCGTGTGCGCACGTGTGTGTGTGAATGAGTGTGTGTGTGTGTGTGTGTGTGCGTGTGCGACATGTGTGTGTGTGAATGAGTGTGTGTCTGAATTTACGGGGCCGAGCGGAATCATACGGTGAAGGATACAGAGGAGCGGCGGGAATAAAGGGCTTTTAAATACTCTGAACCGTCCTCTCATGTGGATCTAATCGCTTATAGCCTGATAGCATTTACCATGACCAATCCCGCTCATTCATCTCATCTCATTTACTACACATGCCATCTCTCACTTCCTTCATCTTTCATCTGGCCAACCAGCTAACCAAGCAACCAAGCCACCAACCAGTCAGTAAACCATCCATCCATCCAACAATCCACCAACTATTTAATCCAATGACTAATTTTCCCTCGAACTCTCAGGGCTTTTGTGATCCATTCCACCTTTCCCAACACAGCCACGACCACTACCACCATCATCTTCATCATCTTCTTCATCATCATCATCATCATCACCATCATCATCATCATCATCATCCTATCGCTCCTTAAATCCCCCAAAACTTTTTCACAGCCAATTTATCAACACTATATACACTGCACTAGTCAGCACCACCAACCGCACGGGCGTCAACGACGGAGGATTTTGCCTTTAAAAAACTCCCCGTACACCCCACAGCCAACAACTTTCACTTTCCCAACAGTCCCTTTTAGTCACACTTAAGGAAGATCAAATTGACAGGGTCCGACGGTGCGACGAGTATTTCGGACACTACTGCATGTGACCACTTTGAGTCTATTGAACCGTCCATTGTTCAACCCTCATTGTTTTTTTAAATTCCAATTCAATAGTCATACTGACACGGACAGTCTGTACTGTAAATAGGGACAGGGCCGGTAATCCCTTGACTCCCAAGACCGGACGGTTGGGTAAGTGGGTAAGTCATTTTGGGTTGGTAAAAGTCAGTATACATAGATACGTAGTATAAATCGTCATCAACTGTCAAATCTCCTCATCAAATCCCACAAAAATCTACGGTCGGTCATGACTCCCGGTCACAACGATTTGGGGGGCATGTGGATTGGAAGCCCCCGGTCCATTGTTCCCAATCGAGATACTCGTACTGTCAGACGCAGAATAATGCAATAATGGTGAACTTGACCTTGTTCAACTTGGGGAGACTTTGTGGGTTCTAAAAATAGGGAGGACGAGTCGTCGTCGTCGTCGTCATCGTCGTCGTCCTCTCTCACAAGTTTCCCTTTTATTTCCCAATTTCACTTTTTCCAAAGCAGCTCCCGCTGCTGGTCCACACGGGGACGGACGAATGGAAAAGGTTTATCCATATATATACATATATATATATATACATTTATTTTCTCATGTATTTACAAAGTCAGTGGGTCCTCCGCCTTGCTCCTGGACTTCTCCATGGGAGGATCTCTCCCTTATGTACACTCATGCTCCGGAGATTTTGGAGAGGAGGAGAAGGGAGATACTTGAGTTGAATGGGAAGAGATACAGGGAGGAGATGGGATGACACTGTAACTATGGCCCTATCTCTCCATGGATTCGCTACGATTGGAATATAATGGGGGGAAGACGAAGTTGGAGTTGAGGAGCCGGAGGTGTGTGCCTATATATCTCTTGTGTGCCCTCGACTTGTGGACCCTTGTGGAAAAATTTATATTCCACACTCACTCCAGCAAAAGCACAGGGTCCACGCTCCCAGTCATAAGGCTATGTGTGTTGCAGACCGACCGTGTGTGTACCTTACCGGAGAGAGCCATATACTACATAGTAGACCAGATACCGACCGAGGGCCGTGCCATTAATAATTGAAGGAGAGGTGAGTGGGGGAGCCCTTGAACGTGTCGGCGATAAATTTTCCCAGGCTTCACTTCACACATTTGTATATGTATGTATGTATATACATGGAATATGTACAGAAGAGATCCACAGGTGAACAGACTAGATACCTTCACATACATGACCCTTACCCATAAGGCCCCAGTTTGTCTTGCAATGCCTCCGCAACCCTAGGGTGTGTGTGTGTGTGTGTGTGTGTGTGTGTGTGTGTGTGTGTGTGTGTGTGTGTGTGTGTGTGTGTGTGTGTGTGTGTGTGTG
>VYYI01004203.1:0-10765 GCA_021029175.1 Bilobella aurantiaca
TTCTTTAACTTTAACTAACTCAATTTAAATTAAATAGCACAAGGCGTTCTTACCGCTGGAGGTGTATGAGGAGATATCTGGGCATTCTCCAGAGTTGAATGAATTTGATCATCTCGTTTTTGGATTTGCAGTGAGTGCAGTCAATCTCCAGTTGCTCAGTAGTGGTGTAGAGGTCAAGACATTGCTATTTGTCGTAAATTGAATTTAAGCAAACCTATAAATTGAATGCAAGAAATTAATGCTGGGCATGGGCCCATACTCACATCGAGGGAATATTTGGAAGTAGTTCCTGCTGGAATAGGAATGGACAAGAAGTAGAAGGGTTCAAAGGTCACGGACTCTTTGTTACACTTGAGGCATTTGATGGTCGACGTTTGATCACCGGCAAAGAGTTGAGAAATCAGGGAATTGTTCACACTCTACAACAGCAAATTCTCAATGCGCTTCAGTGAATTAAAATCACAAATTAAATGGAATTGAAATAGATTTTACATACCAGATAATCAATTCGGAATGCGTCGTAGGCGAGTTCGGTGGGAACGTTTTCATTCTTTTGCTCCTTCAACTTGTTACGTCTTCCACTTGCCTAGATTTTTTTTTAGAACCGTTACGTAAGGCCAAGGGTGCCTGATTGTTCAATTGATTTTTAGATGTGTGACCTTATTGAGCTCCTCGTGCATCCAGTCAAGTAGAAATGTTAGAAGCTCGTGAGAGTCATGCTGCGTGTAACCGCTAAAGGCGGAGTTGTGCTTCCCGATGAGTCTCTTGAGCTCTTCGGGAGCGAAGCAGCGATTCCCGCGATTCAGCTGCTGAATTGTCATCCCAACTTCCTTCGTAACTTCCCCACCAAGTCCCTTGCTGTGGCCAAATCACGCATCAGTTTATGAGAGATCTCACTCTAATATTATTTTTTCATTACTTTTGATAGTCAGACAAGTACACGGCCAGATCCCTTGTGTGTGAGAGACACTGAATTATAGAATTCATGTAGCAGCTATTTCCTAGATTTTTCAAACCCGTTCTGTGATGGCGCAAGGTCTAAGATTGAAAAGAAATTGGTAAGAAAACATTTGGAAATAGTAGTCAATTAAATGCTTACACTTGACACGGTGGAGAAATCTCGCCTTGTCTGTGGCTTTTGCGTTCTGTTGAAGGATGGGGGCTCCTCAACCAACTAAACAGAGAGTGTACTTATTACTAAGAATTAGATTCTTATATAAAAACGGCCTCCCCGAAGGCAAGGTATTTTAGGAAAATACTGATAAATAACTTACGATATTAGCGAGGTTAGGGTTTGACTGTGAACGCTTCAGCGAGGAGTTACTCCGCTGATCCGGCTCCGGCTTAAGCTTTTCCGTTCTGATTTCCTTGGCAGGAGAGGTAAAGCCATTCACTTGCGGCATCTCCACCAGCTCATCCACAGGGGAATGTCTCGACTTGGCCTTTACAGTTTCGTGCACTTGCGCAATGGCTACAGGCTTCGGCACACTGTCGGCGAGGCTTGTGGGTTTGGTGGATCGATTCACGGTAGGATTTAGAACAACTTTGGGAAGTGATTCAATGTTTATGGCACTGGGAGTGGGGACTGGAGTGGGAGCTCTATCTTGAACCACCACTTGACTAGGTAGGCTGCTCATTGGTTGAGGAGGTGGGGGTTGCTGAACTGGTGCCGGTGGTGGTGGTGGTGGGGCATCATCCAGGCTCGGATAAGCGATTCCAGCGAGCGAAACTTGGAAGTGCTCTTTGGCTTCTTCGTACTGCCCATTCATGGGACACAGATCGGTGAAATAGGTGGGATATGTTCGATAGAACTGCCGATAGCCTCCCTGCAGAATCTTAATCTTCCCTTTGTATTTGGTGTTGGGGTCCCACTGAAATAAATGGAATTGAGTTTTAGTTCTAATGGCAATTCGTGCAAATAGGAGAAATAATTGACTGATACCTCTTTCATGACGTCGTAGAGAACTGAGATTGGCGAGGCAGGGTCTCTTTGTTCGAATCGTGAGTTCCAGTCGTACAAGACAATGAGTTCAAAGGTGGCGCGTCTCTTCCAGAGGTCAACTGATTCCGGACTCGTCTGTGCCAGTGTTTGCGTGAGCGTATTTGCAGAAATCCTGAAAGTAAACAACCCAACTCAATTCGAGGTTTTAGGGAATTTGGAGTAAAATGATTGCATTGTTTTTGACAAATTAGAATGTTACTATGGAAATAAATTACCCTTTGACGAGGACTACATTAGAGATGCAAATGGAATGAGGGTGCTTGGGATGTGAGCTGGAGAAGTCTGCTGGAGAGCGAGTGTCAATGAGGAGAAAGGGCGTTGACTTCTTGTCAATTAGAATCTTCAACTCTTCGGGTGACAAGACAAAGTCTGCAGGAACTGGAGGAACGAGGCCGTTGGGACGCTGGACTCCTTTCACCTCTCCAGCGCCCCTCTTGCTCATGTTCTCGGTCGCATCCCGAATTTCCAGCTCTTTGACTTTAGCATCGGCCATCTTGATCTCCTTAGCCAGGTCATAGCGCGCCTTGAGACGGCTCGACAGTTGTGTAGCTTGGTCCAGAGCAATGCTCATTGAAGCAGAAAACTCCTTTTTATGCTCCGATTTGAGGTATTTGTGCAGGGAAAGGAATCGCATGTAGAGGACGTAGGCGAACTCCTCGTCCTTATCGGTTCGGTAGGTCTTGTTAGCCGAGTCAAACAATTTTTGGAGTGACGACTGTGGAAGGCTAAATGAAAGAGTAAAGGTCAAAAGGTCAACCACGACTCTGGAGCGTTTGCAAAGACAGGGTTATTTTACCCGGAGGTGGGAACCTTGTCAGTTGCATCCACCTGGCCATTGAGCTCTGCCAAGCTGGTAGCCAGGTACAGGTCGCGAGGTTTAGCACCGGAAACAGGCATTTTGACCAGCTTTTGCACAGCACCAGGCTCCTGTTGCAAAAAAAAAACGGCAATTATGGTACGAGTAACATGTTGTCAATTACTTTCCAACCAATTGGTAAGCAATCAGCGATTCTGACGAAATTGGTGTTGTACCGGAAGGCGTAGTGTTATATTGATGCAGAATGCGCTGTACCACATTCGCGAAGGGCTCACCGCAGCGACAACAACAAAATCGCTCTTTGGTAATCATGATCGCTTAAGAATAAGATAATTGGCAAGAAGAGAATAGTGGATAAGTGCGCTACTAAGTCTGCTAAGAAATGATTTAGACGTTTCCTTCGCCTGGAATTTGAGATTACATTCTTTGCGTAATTTCGTACACATTCCGTTAAACAGTTTTCCTTATCTTAAGATAAGAATTCTTCTGAACAATACTAAAGGTCAATGACCCCTTAAAGGTCCAGAAGTGTCAATTAAATTAAGAGCCTTGATCGGTACCTTTAGGGACTTAGAGTGCATGTGGAGTGAATAAATGACCCACTTACAATATCAGTCCAGACAGAGTCCTCAAGGGTCCTCGAAACGATGAAGGGTCATGCCACTACCTGAGTGTGCTTGCAGTGAAGAAGAGCATTCTCCGGAAGGTCGAGTAATTAGTTAATTCCGATACCACTCCAGGATTAATCAATTAATTGTGATGAGGAAAGAGGCAGAATTTGGAATTGACAGTATCTCTTCTACTCTTCTCATTCATTCATTTCGCTCCACCCTTCCCAGACTCCACACATTCTGTTTCGAGGTCAATTAAGCCAACACCCACAGCATCCACTGGGCAGGTCAAAGGGAAGTTAGTTAATTAATTAGTTAATTAACTTCATTTTAATTAATGTCTAACTCTAATTAATGGCCCTAAAGGACGGGCTGTGGAAGTTCGGCATTCCATTCGGACTCTCTTTCATCGCTCTCCACGCGTTTCTCTGGTTGAAGCCGACTAAAGAGGAAACAATGCAGAGAGTTCAGAAGCTCTCGAAGAAGCACTAATTAATTGATCAACACCAATTAGTATCAAAGGGTCAAGGAGTTAGGAAAAAGGCACTTCTCCGATGCCCAGCTCTGATTGGAGCCCATTTGTGCAGTGAGAAGGGGCTGTTAGTCCAACTCCTAAAAATCATCAACTTTAGTTGATTGACTGACAGCTGACTCGCTCAATTACCAATTTCCTGCATTTGTTGCATGCAAATCCAGTTCAATGGCCTCGGAGTGGATTCAGAAGAAGAAGCACAGCGACACTGAAAGGTCATTTGTCTAATTAACTAATTGTAATTAGCAATTAATTTAGAAAACAGTTGAGACTTGAGAAAGAAATAATAAATTACAGAGGGAATCGGCTATTTTCCCTTAGTTAATTGTTCATTCTTGATTTGTAGATGGACGTGCATTTACCCTGCCTACATCAACAGCAAGAAGACGCGAGCAGAGGGTCGAAGGGTGTCCCTTGCCACTGCAGTGGACAATCCAACATATGCTGAAATCAAGGACGTTCTATCTGCCGTGGGCTTCAATGTCCTTGTGGAGAACAAGGCCTACTCGAAGGAGAGGTCAAATGAGCCAACGGCAAGGGGGCGGATAAGGGTACAGCTTCGCTCTGACGACGGAACACCCATCAATCCTAAATTTGCCACACGTATGTATCCACAGACTTTACAACGATTGAATAAGCCAAATAATGTGCTGCCTTCCGACCCGAGACATTTTTAAAGCAATACTTAGACAATTGTTACTTTCGAAATACAAAATTGGTCATACTCATACTTGCATTTCGTATATTTGAAAGCTGAGAATTGATTGTTCGTGAAATGATTCTGATTGGATTACAGGTGATTCTCTCCTTTTGCATACTGCTGAAATGATCCCCAAGTTGAAGACGAGAATGAATCCTTCGGCTGGAGCTCAGCCGCCGGCTACAGCTGGAGGGAAGAAGAAGGGAAAGAAGAAGTGAAATGAGTCAATATTCTACAGCCAATAATAAAGAGCGTTTTGTTATGGAATTCTGCATTTCTAATTAATTATTTTCATTAATTTACTAACAGTTTATCTTCAGAATAATTAAACGTAAGACTCCGTAAGTTACTATTGTGGCAAGTTTTGCTAGACGCTTTTCGTTGAGACGCGTTGAGCGGGATCACTTTAAAAATGGAACATTTGAATGTTTTGATTTAAAAAAGTGAACATTCAACATTGAAGAAAGATTGGGGAGCAATAATTTGAGTTGAAGTTAATTGAAATTGATTAATCAATTAACGTGAGTAATTTCAATGGAGGTCGTTGCAAGCACGAAGAGGTCAGAGGGCATGGATGTCATTCCGGCCAAGAGACAGCGCATGGAGGTGGCCACGGAGGTAAAGCTACAAGTATTCAATTCCTTTGCATTTGGAGGTTGATGTAAGCCTAAATTATTTGGTTTGAGATACGCAATAGTTACTTCACCCACTACATGAGCAATTAAAAATGCACTCTCACAGTTATTTACAATCCAAACTTTTAATTGACATAAACTAAACATAAGAAACTGAGTAAAGAGGCAATTGTCAATTGATTGTCACCTTCAGGACAAGCCGGCGAGGACATCTTCCCTCCTGTCCCCAATTATGCTGCTGGAAGGCCACCAAGGAGACATCCTCTGCTCAAAGTTCAGTCCCAAAGGTGACATACTCGCATCCGCCGGAGCTGAGAGAGCTATTTGTAAGTTGGTCCATCGTCAATGACTTTGTCCCGATTCCTCACTCCCTGACATAATATCTAGACATCTGGAAGACTTATGGGGAGTGCGATAACGCCGTGATGCAGCCCAACCACGGCGGAACCATTTCTGACCTTCGCTTCAACCACGACGGATCCATAATCTACACTGCTTCTATTGACAAGACGCTCGGAGTCTGGGACGTCTCTACTGGCTCCCGCATAAAGCGACTCAAGGGTCACACGAACTTTGTGAATGCAGTGGGAGAGACGAAGAGAGGTCCACCTCTCGTAGTGAGTGGAAGCGATGACTGCCTCGTCAAAGTGTGGGACATCCGTCGCCGCTCCTCCGTCGTTACACTAAATTCCTACTACCAAGTGACGGCGGTCAGTTTCGGTGAAAATGAAGACCAAGTGATTTCGGCCGGAGTTGACAACGAAATCAAAGTTTGGGATCTACGGAAGGCCGACGTTTCTCTTACGCTGCATGGACACAAGGACACGGTCACTTCCATGGAACTTTCTCCAGATGGATCGTACGTTTTTTTACTGGTTGATTTTCACGATTTGTGTAAAATATGTCAATATTCAATTTTAGGTATCTTCTGACAAATTCGATGGACAACACTTTGCGGTAACGAAAAGTATTGCCTAATTGAATTATGATTTTTTTGAATCAACTACGATTTTGTTTAGAGTTTGGGATGTTCGCCCTTTCGCACCGGCTCATCGCTGCATGAAGATTTTCAGCGGGCACTCCCACGGTTTTGAGAAATATTTGATTAAATGCTGCTGGTCCAAAGACGGCCAGCGCGTTGTATCCGGATCTTCAGATCGTTTTGTCTATGTCTGGGATACAAATACACGTCAAATTCAGTACAGGCTTCCAGGGCATGAGGGGACAGTTATTGCCGTTGATCTCCATCCTCAGGAACCCATTTGTAAGACAAATTCTTAAATATTCTTAATTCAACGAATTGCCAATTTTAGTGAAATCATGGAATTGAAACGGATGCCTTTGTTTTGATTTAAGTATTGTCAGCCGGTGCTGACAAACAAGTCTTTTTGGGAGAAATTGATGAATCGTAAATGACGGAGGGGAAAATAAACGGCGACTAAACCTAATTTGACTATTGAGTTATTTTATGTACTTCACAATTTCAGCCTTATTTTTAATTTAATAATAGCAAATTAGTTTTTGATTTCATTGAAAAGTGAGAAACGGAATAAATGGCACGATGCGTAGGATTCAAAAAGTCTTTTTATGCCAATTGGATATTTGGGGTCGAGTCATTCACTTTTATTTCGTCACAACATGTTAAGTATACTTAGGATTTAAGAAAGATGGGTCATATGAGTGTTTGAAAGTGGTGCGTAGTGCAGTTTGATTTGTTTTGAGGTGATAGGGTTGGAAGAAGAGAGTCGACTTGGTTGAGCCAGAGGTTAGCGCATGGGAGGTGGTAGAGGGTTCCTCCGAAGTCGAGCGACAGTCGCCAAGACTCCTCCTCCGCTCCCTCCCTCCACCCCGTACCCACGAGGCAGATGCCGCAGACATGCTCCGCATCCTCATCCCACATAGGACTCCGCCTCCGGAAGTCCTCCTGAAAACAATTAGTGTCAAAACCGTGTTAGTCATTCACTACATTTTAAAGTACCGCGTGGTCATTTACCAACTTCACTTTCCAAAAGTCTCACCTCCAAATTTGTTCCAAGAAGAAAGGGCGAAATGGAGTCCCAGGCCAAGGCCAGCTTCTGATGAAGTTCGCTCAGAATCTCGTTTCCGCCTGATCGCATCCAGGATTGGTAGACACGACAGGCGACCAAGTACACTTGTCGCAAACCTAAATCGAATTGGAGCATTCAATTCAGCGACATTCCAAGATTGAAACTCGTTTCGAAGAAAAAGGTAAGTGAAGAATATTTATTGTTTTCAGAACTCACTGAGGACGTAGGCTCGTCCTTTTTCGGTCTGAATCACTTGTCGAAGAATGTCGCTGGAGGAAACGGAATGAAAAAACGTCTCTCCCTCTTCAATCAGTTTCACACATTTCTCCAGGATTCTGCGCCAGTCGTTTGCACTCTTCAGCGATTCCTGTGGAAAATCATAGCTGTAGACGACATGAATGAATTAATGCGTTCATTATTGTGTTAACTATAACTTTAGACGCAATTAAATTGAACTCGGCTTACAAGTTCTTGTTCCTGCTTAAATGGCGTGTACTTGTCTTCATTACACAAAAGAGGAGATGACCGCTGCGTGTCTTTAGGAACGGAGTTGAGGCCTTTCCCTATGGAGTTGATGCTCGACTCCAAACTCGAGGCACCATAATTTCCTAAATCCAAGCTGGAAACGGACATGGTGTCAGGAGTGCATTTCTTTGAACTCTGATTGTACGTCCTTGTAAAGTCTTCTTGGCCAAGGGGAATTTTGGTGCTAGAACTTGACAGGAAGTCGCCGAAAGGGTCCAAGTCTGTCGCAGGTCCTGAAATGAGTGTTGTTTTGAGTGGGGCCAGCGTATCGAGGAGAAGTGCTCTTGGTGGTGGTGGCGGAGGCTTGCCAGCATCTTCAATCGCTGCACTTAGTTCAAAGTGAAATGAGTCTGCTCGATCCGGGACGACTGACTTTGTATGAATGCTTTTGTTCGACTGATGGTTTGAGATTCCAATCTGAAGGAGATCAACCGCTGCAACAACATTTTGCAGATGAGCGGAAGGATGAGGAGAGGGAATGTGCTGTGGCATCGATACGTCCCCGCCACTAAAACTGACAAAATCTCCGAAATCGTCATTGGCTGCACAGGATTGGTCAAGGCAATGATTAGAATGCCTATTTCCAATATTCAGAGGCACGACATCAGTTTTTGGAAGGAGAGATGCTGGTGTGAGGGAAGGAATATGCGGAGCAGAGATGAATGGTCGATCGGCAGTGCATGGCTGTGTGAAACTTTGGAAATCGCCAAAGTCCGCATCAACGCTTGGCTGAGGGTGAGTCAATTGAGGAGATTCTTCGGTTTGGAACTGAGATTGCAGGAATTGTCTGAGGGGTGAGTACTTGTCTTCGTCACCAATTAGGCTAGAACTGCTTGAACATCGTTCCTCGTTGTCAAGTCCAGTATGTTGATTAGGCACTGGACTGTCAAGGGTCCTTTGAATGTTTCTATGTGAAGTGGCGTGCGTGGGACTTGAGGTGTACTGAAGAAGGTTTGTGCTGAGGAGAGGTGGGTAGGCAGAAGGGCCCTTGAAGGGCCCCTGTACTGGGAGGACAAGGCCTGACTTGAAGTCCGAGAACTCGTCGTCATCTTCTGCCTCTTCTGCCGTAGAGATGCTCTTGAGTTTGCTGACAGATGTTCCTGCAGGAGAGGCATATGCGGAGTAACGAGGGGTCATCTTCATCTTGAGATTCCTTTACGTCTTCCCAATCTCTGTGATTGAATGAAGTGAAAGTCTATCCCAGCCGCCTATCAAATGATATCAAACGATTAGTCAATTACACCAACAGATTCTGATTGACGGCGCTTATCGAGCCGTTATCGATTGATTAGGAATGGGTATCAATTGACAGAATGTTGTTGGTGATGATTTATGTATAGTTTGATTGAGAGACTCACCTTCCAGGGATGTTAGATTGAAGATGAATTTAAAGGGAACTTCTCATCTTGATTAACTCAATTAAGAGAGAAGGTGAGGAAGGAAGATGTTATGGTTAGTCAAACAGACACCAGGTGGGATGACCTATACATGGCTGGGCATACCGCCAACTCGATTCCGTTCCTATTTAGATACTTGATATGATTAAGGCTGTCTTCACCTAACATAAACTAAAACCAAAATGTTGATCTTCCTGTTGACGCTGATGTTTCCTCATTTCCCAGGTATTTTTGTTTTGAAAACACAGGGCTTAAGTGGTTTATGAGGAGTGCGAATTGGAATGAAGTTATAAGTTCGCTTCGTAGACTCGCTTCGCTACTTTAAATTGAACGAGGAAATGGCATGATGCCCAAACTACGTTGCCCGTTGTAGAGCTTCTTTTCTTTCCTGTTTCTTGCTGAAATTAATTTGAGAGATTAGAGATCAGCTGCTATTCAACCAAAAATCAACATATTTTGCGTCTTTGTTTTTAATAATTGACAATTAAATTAAGTCCTTTATCGTAGTCTGTTCTAAAGATTTTATTGACATAGGGGCTACGATGGACCTGAACGATGTCAAATGTTTGGAGCACTCTACCCTAAAGGCAAGGCTAATTAGTTGTAACTAATTGATTAACGTCTAATCATTGTGTATTCATAAAAGGTACCGTACGAAGTTCTCAACAAGCGCTTTCGTGCTACTCAGAAGGTCATTGACCGTGAGGCAGCACACGTAGCTCAGACGGGAATTGAGATTGAGAAGCTCCTCACAAACCACCCCTCCTCCTCACTCGACTCAGAGGTCATTGAAATTGGAGGTGAGGGAGAGTTGAGGTCAGAGGAGGTCATCTGCACGGACACCTTCGAGTCCACCAGTGACTCCAACAGCAGCCTTCCTCACAGAGCTTGTCACAATGAGGAGGAGACTCCCAGCATAAATGCACGGCAAGTGTCCACGCTCCTCGGGGCTCTGGCTGATCGATTGGCCACTCTCAAGAGAAAGGTAACATTCTGAACTGATAGTGGAAAAGGCCAACAAACATACTGCTCTGATTCACAGGCTGACGAGTCAATTTTGGAGGAGATTGAAGCGGCAGAAATGGTCCGAAAGAGAGTTCAGCATTTGAAGCAATTCAGCGGAGATTCTCATGCGAATGAAGTGGCTAATACTGGGACTGATAATGCCGGCGCAAAGGTGAGTCCTTCGTCTTCGTGGAAAAGGAATCGCCTCAATCGGATGCTAGTTGACCATTTACTTCGTGAGGGAATGTATGACACAGCGTCTCTTCTGGCAGATTCTCTTAGCATAAGGCATCTCACTAATGTAGAGGTAAGGGCAAAAGGTCTCTCAGTCATTTTTGTTGTGTTTTGGTGAAATTGAAGGAAGATTGCCTTTGTCGTAGGTGTTCGGTGCAGCGAAAGAAGTGGAAGAGTCTCTGAGGCACCATGAAACAGGTCGAATGGTGAGTTGGTGTTACGAAAACAAGTCTAAACTGCGCAAGATCCATTCGACGCT
>VYYI01004204.1:0-10765 GCA_021029175.1 Bilobella aurantiaca
ATATTTTGCAAATGTTGGTTTTAGCTTTTAGAGTAAGGTGGCGTTAGGGAAAGTGGTTGGGAAGAAATTGACGTTGCAAGTTTGTGCAAAAAAGAAGCGAAGCCTTTTGCCTAGAAATGGAATTTGCCTTTTGAAAAATAATACAAGTGGTAAAAAGCATTGGCATTTGGAAGGAAAAGTTTTGTAGGCATTATAATCAGGAGTTTTATTAGCTGTGAAGCGACCCCTACCATATTGACTTTTGTATTTAAAATGCAATATTATACTACAATTCTAGCTACTCAATGGTCATTTGCTGACAACAAAGTTTTAGGGTTCGTTTAAAATGTAACGTCCAATTTCAAATATTTTTTTAACATTCTTAGAATTATAAATCCTACTAGTGCTTGAAAAACAACGTTTGAAACGCACCCTAAAGTTCTATTTGTGAATTATATTCCTACATTAATTTTAGTAGGACCTGGTACATTCACATAAATGTGCAACTACTCGTATCCTCAAAAACTTCAAACGTTTTTTTTTGAAACTTCGAACTTGCTTTGATTAATTTGCGTTTCCATGAGAGTTTCCAAATTTCCCGCAATTCTACTCCCAGACATTTCATAGTGGAAAAACCGTGTCTAGATTTTTTTATTAAGAAAAAAAATAATGACGAGACGCTGGTACGATTGTATACTGAACGGCAATAGAGTAAGGCGATCTGAGTATCACGATTAGCAAGACTTATACTGTACACAGAAATTGCGTTCGATTAATATAATATTTACCCGGATATAACTTTGTTTATTCACCAAGCTATATAGATCAGTACTTGGTAAAAAAAAAATTAACCCACTAAATTACATTTCCATGTTTAGTTTTAGCTCCTAGAAATCTTGAGGAAACGCCATGGCAGCTATTATTTCAACAAATTTGTTTCTGGTCCTATTCACAATCCTATTTCAACATGGATGTTCGCAAAAAGATATAGATCTTGTAAAGCAGATAAATGATCAAAGGACGCAAATACATCAATTAGAATACAACGAAAATGATGAGGTGAGCATTTAAGCAACAATACCTGAACCGGACCTAACAAAATGTTTGTGATTTTAACCACGTTTTAGATAAGCAAGTTGGCTAAAAAATTAGTAACCAAAAAGGAATTGCCTCAAGGTTACGTAATGCTATGCATTGAAGACATACCTCTCACTAAGACAGGATTTTTTTCAAATCAAAATGAAATAGATGCGTCTCTCAAAAGTTTTAAAAAGGCGACAGAGAATTCTATTTTGGTAACTTTGAAATTTTTTCGTGACCATTCCCAAGGCAATTTTACTACTAAAGCAATTATATAATTTGCACAGCTTGCTCCGATGTACGACAAAATTGGAATAGCGCAAGACAGGGATAATAAAAAAGTCGTAATTCTGCTACACGCGGCCTTTAGCATACAACCGGTCTTAAATGAGTGGAATATAAAAAGAATTAGCAAGCATCAAATTCCGGTGTGGAGAGACGCTAAGGTAAACATTTGCTACCTCCTGAATTGCTAAAAAAGCTCTTGATGTTGTTCACATAAGTAACTTTCGTACTTGTATAATTGGTTTATCATTTTGGCATAATAAGTTATTAGTAATTAATTATACTAACATGCAGAAGTTTGTTATGGGACAAACCTAAAGATATAAAAATAAGAATTAGACCACTTTGTGTTTTGGGTAGAACTATATGGTCGATAAAAGCCAAACAATTTTTTTTCAATTTCAGTTTGATCTCGTTTAAAAAAAATTCAAATCTGCCATAGGTTTTAAACGTTTCCGAAAGTTTAGGTTTAGGCATTAATTAACCAAAGTGTTTTCATGTGTACCATTTTTGGAAAAAAAATTATGCTCGACGTTTCTAAACGTATAGAGAAGAAAGTTTTTCTTATACAGTTTCATACACTAAAATATTTACAATGAACAAAAATAATCTAGGTCACTAGTCTTACACATTTATGAAAAAAAAAAGTTGATTTGGTTTAGTGGTCAAGAGCCTTCTGTGTCTCTCAACTAGCCAACGAGAACGTGGGTTCAAATCCACGAGGAGCAACTAAAAAATCTATTCTATTTGGTTTCTTTTGATGATATGTCTAGCCTCTGACTTTGTCTCCTAACAATAAAATAGATTGATTATGCTGTAATCTTGGAGAAAAGTAAAACCTGGATTTGAACAAGAAAAAACGTCCTGTTCTATTTTGTGTGAATTTTTTCTTTTACTTTTTTTGCAGTTGTGTGATCTCCTGGCAATCACGAATCCCAAGTTGTCAAAATTCGAGAACTATTTTTATGCAGAGGCATTATTCGAAGCAGTGGCAACTAAAACTCCAACTGAAAATCAAATAAAGAAGACATTTACCTCTCTTGTGACGTCAAATGCTGCAGTATTGGAAGTTAGTTTAGTTATTCTAAATCAAATATTACTAATATTTCTTAAATTGCATTCTCAACAACTGACAGTGTTATCTCGCTACGTTTCAAATAGATATACATATATATAAATATATGGTATTCAACAATTTCTGTGTGTTCTTTTTTTTTTACATTGAGGAAATAGGCACTCGTTATAATCAGAAGCTTTAAAACAAATTACTTGCTGATAGACCCAGCAAGTAATTACAACGTAAACAGTACTTTGATTACTGGTAACTTTTACGCACTTAATGTGTATAAAAGTGCAGATTTGAATTTGGCAAGTACATGCCTTGTAGCATGATTGCTAATATACAACGGTGGTAAAGGTTGAACTTCTTTTAGAAGCTTTAATTTTAAACCTTTAACTCTAAAGGAAGCAGACGGATTCAGTTCAGTTGGCGTTGGAATAACGGCAAATTATGGTCAGTGGAAACTTGTAATCATGGTTCCGCCCAGTACGCACCATGACGAACTGCTGAAGTTACTGAGGGAATTAAAACCAAGTTTAGAATTACTGCATGGAGTAGACGTACGTAAAAGCGTAACCAACAACTGTCGCTGTTTCTTTTAAATATCCAATTTACTTTCAAATAACTAATTTCTACCTCTTGGTGACATTACGTAATAAGACATTCGTGACTGGAAACTCTTGCAACTCTAATGTATGTTTCTTAACTATATACGCTTTTAGGATGAGAAGCTGGAAGTTATTTTGGAAAAGCAGTTTAATGTACCATACAGAGACAAGGTAGTTTGCGTGAAGGAAGTAGAAACTAAATACCCGGCGCGAAGTATTGTTCTTGCAAGATCAAACGCCTATGAATCTTTAATGAAAAAAGAAGACTTCAAAAATTTTGTAAGATTTTAGAACATAGCTCACTTCCTCTAAGTCTGGCAAATTGTTACTATGGTAAATGTTGCTTGCCTACAACACATAAAATAGGCAAGATAAATTGTATGCTCATTAGAATTTGTCAATTTACACAAACTTTTGTATAGTTTGTGTAAAAAACATGAAAAATTTGTACAAATTACAAATATCGTAATATATACTTTGAAAAATGTAATCTATATTTATCTTGAAGGAGTTCAATTACTTTACACCAACAGTTTGACGATTCGCCAAATTGTTGCAACTTACCAATTTAATAACTGACAGAGAGTACACATTTGTGTTTTTCGAAAAGGAGAATTTGCAATAAGTTGTGCAGAATAATTTAGAGTTTAGCACTATTCCAAAAGTATCACTTTCGCAAATTAACACCTTATGAGCTAGAATGCATTCTGAGATTTCTGAGATCAAAATTTTTGTACATTTAAGCTACTTGATTCTGATACGCACTATGCAAGAATCCGCATTACCACTTTAGGCGACCCAAGCGTTCCTGATACAAATTTAAAAATCACCGTAACGCTTGTCAAGTACTTTGGAACGGCAATTTTGGATGCAAATATGGTCCGAGGACACCTTCCGCCATTGTTCTTGGATGTTCATGTAAGATTTTTAATGAGGCGGTAATATGAAATTTTGATTTGGTAGTGTTTCCTAATCCTGACCGAATACTTTTTAAAAATTCGAGCAAATTTTGACCTTTGATATCGGTGTAAAAAAAACTCGCATTTGCTCATTTGTAAAAAAAATTCTCTACTAGATATTCTACATTTTGTGGGACAAACAACTAATTGGTTATATATCTCAAATTAAATTTCGTATAAAATTTTGATACAAATACACTCTTTGTCGAGTGTTTAATAACTTATCAACATTTATAACTATAGGACCGAAAATTTTTTGATACAACTCCCGTTGCTGAGAAATCAGGGAAAAATACATTTTTGGCAATCGAGGAGGCAATGAAGGAAATGCTGGGGCAAAAAACACCGACCATTGAATTGTCAAAAAATGAAATGGCTAACATACTCGACGAAACAATGGCAGTACTACGTATCGAGTGCAAATTTATTAACGACAAAGAAGGCAAATATTGGGCAGCAAAAGTTTGGCTTTACACATTGGAGCATTGGATTCGATCTACCTTGAAATTGACATTAGACAATCCGAAACCCGTCGAAGGCTTGAATACAGCTAAAATTGATACGTCTGTGGAAATTACTTCTGATGTACGCTTTTTTTTTCAATATTATTCGTCTCGTCATGTTCAATATGGAGTTGAATTTTTAATTAGCCTAAATACTAATTGAACAGAAACTTTGGAATTAATTAGGTTCGGTAAATTATTACGTTAGATTAGGTAACCGTATTTAATTAAAAGAAGTGTGCGTAAATGGAAGCATGATTATCTGCTATAAAAGATAACGAGATATAATTGGTTTACATTTTAATTTAGATGAAAGATATGGCAAATGATCTACTAGGAGCACCAGGAATAAATGCGAAAATGACGTTTATTACATTTTCCGAAGTTTTCGAGACACGCCAAGATGATATGGACTCTCCCCTAGAAAGAGTGTACAAGTATTTATCTTCAAGCGTTAAATCGGTGACAAAAATTTACTATCATAGTTCTTAACACGTTAAGTTCCTCAGCATCAACTAAAATGAATTTTAAACAAAAATTTTAGTATGAAAATGTATTTGATTTTCCTCAAACGCTTGAAGTTGCGCATAAGATAGAACTGGAAATAGATGAAAACGACGTTGCAACTTCACATAACATTCCAAGAAAACAAGCAAAAACAAAGAAAATTAAAGTTGCACTCGCTTTTCAGACTATTCTGGGTTATGTGAGTGGTCTAGATAAGTACTCAGAGCTGAACATAATGCATGAGGTATGTAACTATCTGACTGTACAGACTGTACATGACTGTATTTAACCGTGACATAAACAAGAGACACTACACAATATGATAAGCATAAAGAATAACAACGGTATTCTGCATTGTAGTTGGAAGGGACAAGTTGTCGTTACAACGTAAACCAGTCCAAGTTAGAAATAGCCGTATCCACCGAAGCAACATCTAGTGCTGTGGCTATTAATCTAATGTTCAAAAAGCTATTCAGCGCCAAGAGTCTTACAAAACCAGAAAGGGAATTTCTGGAGGTAAGTTTGTGATGTACTTCTAATTAGTTGTTGATAATAATGGTAGAGTGAGGAATTTTAAGTTTTAAAATTAATTAATAATAAGGATGTAATTTTATATTATTTTTTGCAGGAACTGCAAAATTCACAATTTAACTGTTTAGGGCTAGTCGGAACAGCAGGTTGGCGAACAATAAAAGTTTATCCGTTTAAGACGCTGCCTTTAGTTTTCCAGAGAATAAACCAACTCAGGCCTATAACAACAAAATTTGTTTTGAGCAATGTGGTAATGTCCTTTTAAGATTATTTTCAGACCAGCTAGCAATGAAAATGCATTCAGAAAATAAGATAGCAAACTTAAGTGGTAGTCCCCATATACAATATCTACAGGATCCAAGAATGCTTTGCATTTTATATCACGTCCCTTGTCAGCCAACCCTTTTTGTCACTTTTTGTGATTTTTAAGGTGCTATTAGCTTCACACACTATTAGAAGTGTGTGTAATATTAGAATTAATGCAAAAACTATCAAAAATGTATGCTAATTGCTGAAGGCCAATTGTTGACGCTGGAAATATCGCTTGTATCATGAAGTCATTTGTAATACTTTTTTTTGCCATAACAGTATTATCCGTTTCCAAAATTCTAAAATTTTTAAAATTAAGTATTTCACTGCAAATGGTCCTATACATAATAACTTAAAAAATTAAAAATTAATTATATTAAATAAGTAAATTAAAATAAATATTAGCATAGATATTCAAATTCACAAACTTAAAAATCGCAAAAAGTTACTCCGATTCCGTATTTCTATTTCACATCATTTCTCTTTTTTTCGCTTCTTCTTGTCTTGTGACCTCTCCCAGTCATATTGGAAAGTAGTTAATTTGAATAATTTTCATTTTTCAAATATTTCCCGCCAATGTATGAATTGAACAGTTTAACCCAGCAAACGGCATTGATCTCGCAGCGCACCGTTAAGTTTATTCAAAAATGGTCACTTGTACTGAAAATATAAGGTGTACGAGTAAAAAATATGTCCTCCTATCATAGGACAGAAGTCTTCCTTTTAATATTCTTATCTTCATATTTGCAAATTGACACTGAAAATTGCTGCTCAACAACATTTTTGTAATTTTATTCCGTATCTATTGACACTGGGTGATTAATGAAACTAGTGTTTCAGTATAACAGTAAAACACAAATAGCAAATACCGAAAATTACGGCCATCAAAAAGGACACGTAAAGTATTTTGGTTAAAAATCTTTTTTTTTCAGTTGGCAACGAAAGCTGAAACGATTATTTCAGAACCTGGAGCCATTTCAGGAGCTCGCTGTTTCAGATTTAACGTTAAGGATATGGAATACAGCAAAAACATTACTGAAGTCGACTCCGCAGTTTTAAATGCGTTGAATGATGAAGTAATTAAGCAAGCGAATGATAAGAATGGAGAAGTCGAAGACAAAGGTCCTTCAACGTCAAGCGAAATTCAATATTTTATATTGGTATGGTGTTTGTAATGCCCCTTCTTGAACGCACTTACATTGCTTACATGCCACAGCATAAGCAACATTTCATATAAAAAAAAGTGCGAACCTTGGCTTGCTTATAGCTAGCCTCATATAGTGATATTAGGTTTGTGGGGTAGTTATACAGTGTACCTGGGTTAACGTATACTTCAAGGAGATGGCTCAATTGGTTTACTTTATCGGAGGTACTAGTATATACTACTGTAGTAAATACTAGTATATACTACTGTAGTAAATACTAGTATATACTACTATACCGCAATTTTTGTATATATCTTTACTTGTCGGATAAGCATTTCCCAGAATTTGCCTAAAATTTGTTTAAGTTATGCGAGGTTTTAACATATCCGAGTTTAACTTATCCGTATGATTTGTATGTAAACTCCCATAAGGCTGGTTGGAACCTGTCTAATTTGTTTAAGTTAACCGAGATTGAGGTAACCGAGGTACACTGTCTTGGTCTGCCCTAATTAAAAATAAACTTTTCGACACCAGACCCAAACTAACATAATCGTATCGCGGTAAAAACTGAGTTGGCCTTAAAGGGTTCAAAAGTGCCAAAAAATCAGAGCTAATTTCCACCTTTCCAATACACTGAAGCAAATAATGGGAAGCTTCCTAATGTAACTCTTGAACGCCCTTAATTTTGTTAAATGCCGTTATTTGCTCTTTAAGATCCGAATTTTTGTCGACACTGAGTATATGGATTCCATCTACTAAGTTGACAGAAGTAGGCTCGACTGATCTACATCATTTAAAATTTTAGTCCTAAAGACCCCATGATTTGATTAGCGTCTTGCGATCAATCAGCGGTGAATTTTAAATTGTAAAAAATTATTACACCATCGTCAAGACAACATTTCTACTTTGACATACGCTGTATTATATTTCATGAAATCCATTAACATTTAAAGTATGGTCCAATTGTTTTATTTTATTACGCTTTATTTTACAATATTTCTGTAATATTTTTTGTGCGCTTTAGGAAATCCAACACAACCTTAACCTAACCATGATCGGGATGGCGTACCTCAAGGATGAAGTAGTATTCCTTCTGGGCTCTGTTTTTGACGCAGCCTTGTATAAACTACCTAAAGGGACTAAATTGTTTGGAAACGTAATTGCCAACCAAATTGCCAAATTTTAAAACGAACTAGTACTTATTTTTGTCACAATTGTGCAACAGATGGGGATATTCAAGGAAAGGTATTCAGACTGCTCGGTCCTTGACAGTTTACCACTTATGACGGAAAATGATAACGAGGCTGAATACCTTACTTCTAAAAATTTTGCGTCGGTTGTCTTTCCTACGGAAGTTGCTATCAATCACTCGGAAATGGACATAACTATCAAAAATGCCGTGGAAAAGGTGCTCCGTGAGGTGATACTTTATATAATACAGAGAGAAGTGATACGTATGATATTGTAACGCTGCACCCAAAGCGCCAGCAAAACTTAACGAAATGGCGGCTCAACAGTTGACTCGACGCGCTCAATACTTGAGGCGAACACGACAATTAACGACAATAAATTGCGGCTCAGGACTCTACGAACCACTAAAATGACGGCTAGTTTTTATTGGCGACAATAAGGGCGACAATAAATGGGGCGTTATTTCGCCCCACCATGCTAATCACGGTGGGGCTACGACGGCTACTGCTTGACTGGAGTGGACAAGGGACAAAACTAAAACTTAAGCCACTGTGCCTCACATAAACGACGTGTCCAACTTTTTATAGATGTGCAACCTAAGGCCATTGACATGAACTAGCTTACTAACAGGGACATGGACATGAGCTCTTATCACAACGTTATATTAGTTAGATGTAACTAACTAATTAACCTACTGTCGTTGCATTTTGAGTCCATCAAGAGCGTGATATTATGTATTAAAATTTAAAAATAACATTGTTCATAAGCACGTACTATTGTATTTGCAGAAAAAACTTCCCAACTACCCGCTTGCTGCCATATTGTACCAGTACACTAACGAAGGAACAATGCTCAGTGTGACACTTTTCTTAATGCAAATGCCAGTTGTATCAAAGGTTGTTGAAGCGGTAAATTGCTTTAGACAAGTGGGTTGCTCAATAGTGCAAGACTATTTGGTAATTTTCTACTATACTTTAATGCTTATTTGTTTTAAATACGTATAATATATCAAATATTAAATTTACTGCTAGTTCCTTTTCCAATCATTTAATTAAGTGAATAAAATGTATTCAATTGTTTTTTTTATTTAAATTTAACAACTTTTGGCTTCAAATTATTAGTTGTCTCAACATGCCGCCTTGATTCTAAGGAGTATCTACAGCACAACAATGGTACCCAGAAAAGTAAGACTCAAAATTTGGTTTTACACATACCGTTTTTGTAACTAGAGTTAGCTAAATTGTATTTTCAATTTGCTTTTTAATTAAGCAAAATAATTATTATGGAGTTGTTTTGTTGTCATAGGAAATCAAAATTAACAACATCAAGCACTCTACTCACTCCATTTACCCTTTTGTATTGTTTGAACTGGAGGCAGAGATTTCAGAGCTTGAAAGCATTGTAAATAAAATCAACGAATGCAAAGACATTGACGCAATAATGGTAAAATTACTTTTTTTTATTGACTAATCGATATATGCTATCTATTTTTTCACTTTTTAGCTGACACATCCAGCACTTGAAATCATTGGAGTTTCAATAGAAGACTTGGTAGTGGGTACTGATCGAAAACATGTGGTTTGCATTGTGGGAATACCGTACTTTGATATCCTACGTCTGCTTGTTGGAAACAAAATAAAAATTAGTGAAACTGTAAGATCAAAATACGTATAACGGTAACTCACAAGTTCATCACTCAATTGAGATGTAAAAAAATGAAATTGGAGGAAACGGTACGCAAGATGATTTCCCAATAAAAGGTTTAAGTTGTAAAATTTTTGCGCAGAGCGACCTGTCTTTCTGTGAGAAAAACTATGATCATAGTTACTTCACCCAAACTCTTGTTGGAAACAAAATAAAAATTAGTGAAACTGTAAGATCAAAATACGTATAACGGTAACTCACAAGTTCATCACTCAATTGAGATGTAAAAAAATGAACATGTTTGTCATCTTTGAACAAAACCACTCCAGTAATTGTCCGAGTTTGATTATTCGTCGCTTATAATCACCATTTTTTGTAATACAAATAGTTGAATGATAAAGCAGAGGAGTACGCGAGATGTAGCAAAGAAAAATTTGACCCAGATACATATTTTCATGTCACGGAAAAAGTTCCCTATGAGAAAGCAACTACTCGAGGACAAGCTCTCACCATTGCATGGGCTAAAGACCGGATGAAACCAAGCGTGAGTTTTACATTTCACCTTTTTGGAAACAAAAGAATTAAAATTTAGAAAAGCACTAAACACCATTTCTTCCTCACAAGCAGCGAAACTTCCCATCAACATGACTTAAAACAAAACGCAAATTTTAGGAAGATTTTTTTTTTAAATTAGAAAATTCGTTTAGAGAACAATCATGTTTTCAAATGTCAAATCACAGAAACTACAAGTTTTCGTAGTAAATGCACTAACTTTAAATAAAAGCGCGCTAAAATTACTCTGTTGAAAACATATTAAAATCGCCTTTCTGCGAAACCGGTTGGATTGGAGGAAACGGTACGCAAGATGATTTCCCAATAAAAGGTTTAAGTTGTAAAATTTTTGCGCAGAGCGACCTGTCTTTCTGTGAGAAAAACTATGATCATAGTTACTTCACCCAAACTC
>VYYI01004205.1:0-10762 GCA_021029175.1 Bilobella aurantiaca
GCGCCACAACAGCTTTTGAGACAATTTCCGGGGTGCGTCTTATACGCGAGGGCGTCTTATACGCAAGGAAATACGGTATTTATAAAAAGTACTTGGTGGTGAGAGTGCAGTGATAGCAGGCCCTATTGAAGGGCTCACTAATTTTCTGATCATAGTACTGACCAAAAACAAATTATATCCGTACAATTAAGTATTTCGTTTTTAGAAATGCAAAATAAGGTTACTATCAAATTTAAATAGATGAAGAATTATCCCAGATTGGTTAATTGCAATTAATTATTAGTACAAATTAAATTCTGGAAATTATTAAATTGATTAAGTTATTTATGTAATTGGGGGTCTTATGCACGCTGAACTAGCTGGACAATTAATAGTGCAAATACAATCCTTCATTAATTGATTAAGGAAGTTGGAAGTTGATTTTTACGAGAGATTGTTGGTTTTCATGTATGCTAAGTTTGTGAATTTTGAACAGCTGAAAACTATTTTAAATTAGTCAATTGTAGTTAACAATTGACGTTGGTGTTTTAGGTGAACACATGGGTTTTTAAATTAATGGTTATTAAATGTTGACCATAATGACAAATAGCGAATTTTTTTAAGTTCTTTTTTATTTGATAGTCGTCTTTGCTCACAGCTGTCGTTACTACTACTTCATACTTAATTTTTCCTATTTGACCTTTACAAATGATTCTCTTCAGTAGAATTTTAAAATTTCTATTAAATCAAAATATTGTACATTCATGTATCCGCTAATGATACAATTGAATAGACAATGTGCCCGAACTCCTGTAACACTGATTCCTATGCAACCTTAACACATGTTTTGAATAGCGAGTTTTACGTTATGCTTTATCGGATCAACAGTTATCTCCATAACTTTTAACTACAATGCAAACTTAATATTGTTTAAGCGGGAAGTTTTTAAAAATCGGAATGACTAAAAGAATCAGCCTATTATAAAGTTGTCATTTGAAGTTAAACCTCTGGTTAATTAGTTATTAGTATTCCGTGTACAAATTGCCCAATGGTTAAGTTTAAGTTTGTGTATTGTTTGTAGAATTAAGATGATTATTTTACTGTTCCCTATGATCGCACGAGAATACTGACCCTTCAGGATAAATAAAAATTCAACAACAATCTGTCACCAAATCTTACAATTTGCAACATTTCAAATATGCTTGTTTTTGCTTTGAAGTAAGAACTTCTCCCGCTACTTATCTCTGTAAATTATAGTTTACGTTTTTACAAAATTGAAAGGGATGTCCAGGTAAAAACTTTAAGAAAAACGTAATTAAGTTTTTGTTTGATAATTCCTTCGCTAATTTATTAATAAGGATGTTTTTATTGTTTTACCCGTCTTTGTGACTTGCTCAGGACATTTGACCGTGATTTTTGTCCGTGACCTTGTCAAAAACCCCTTGTCTATGTTCCAGTTTCTAAATGGATTCTAAATTTAACTATACTTCCAAACCAATCATGACTAACAGAGGAAGTCCTGCCTTTCAGTTACTAATGCAGTCACAATAATAGCAGCCTGTTCATATTTGGTTAGTCTTGCCGGTTTTATGGGAGGCACGGCTTGGCATATTTGCAGCTGTACAACCAGTAAAATATGTTTGGTGAGTGCAAGGAGGCACACTATTTAATTTATCAAGGTATTATTTTACGAAGCAATTGCGCGACCTAACGCCCAATTCTACGGTTGAACATATTATGCATCTCAAAATTAAAAGTTGAGGTGAAAATCTATTTTGTTCAAAACAACCTAAAAATGGCGAAAAACGGAATTTAGAACTTGTGGACTAACTGGGAAGCAAATTTCCAAGAAATTCAAAACTCAATAAGATAAAGTTTAAAGTAGCAATATTTTGTTGCAGCTTTGCTAGTCAATTGCCAATGGTGTCGGTTTACTACAGACAGAGGTTTCTCAAGGTAGTTAACTTAAACTTTAAACCGTTCAAAACTTATGCAAGTAGAAAAGCAACAAGTTAGAATTTTATGTTTAGGATTCTCCCCGGGGCATTTCAAAATCCATGTTTTTAGGCGCTTTTCTATTAAGAGTTGCGTAGAAGTGTCATTTGAACATTCCTCCCGTAGTTTTGACATTTTAATGTGTAAGTCTAATTTCTTTTCCAGCAAACTGGACTGGAGGTGAAATAACAAATGAGAAATGACCAAATTAGAGTAAACGAGAAACACGACATTAGCTTGACAATGTACAAAGGAAGAAGATACGCATCTAAGAGACCATAAAATTATATTATTCAAGTCCCATTTAGTAATATACTGGTAAGTATTTCTGACGATTTGATCGCATGAGTTCGTTTTTGATAAGTAAATAACTTAAGCTTCAATCAATCTTTTTTTAAAATTTGCACACATGTTCCGGAACCGTGACTTTGGTGTGTTAACGTAATCGTTTTGTTTATTTATCTATGGAAGAGCAAACATTGCTATCTGGTAAACATTCGCCGATCATCCAGGAAATCTTGACGCTTGGCTTCGAACAATTTTCTAGGAAATAACTTATCCAGGATTGTAAGGTTTTGACGGTGACCTCCACTTCCCTGGCCTTAAGCAAATGAATAAAGAAACAAAAAGGGTACTTTAAGGGATCTTTATCATAAGGCTGGGTTTATAGACCATTTCACCTTAATCTAAAGTCCTCAAGGGCTAAAATTCTTTATGGTCTTAATGGTATAACTAATCCTATGTATTTAAAGCTCCTAAGCATACTTAAAGCCCATTGATGACAAAAGGCAATGGGAGTTTTATGCGAAAAACCAATTTCTGGTTCTGTACAATCGAGGTGCTTGTGCCACTTCTGGTCATGCATCTCGAGGATTGAAAGGACTGAAGGGTGAAGGGGGCACTTGACCTTTGACATCCTCGGATAGAGAAGGTTGGGTGCCACGGCAATAAGATTCCTGCTCCTATCCTGGAGCCTCCGTCCGATGAATGTAGGTGGACCTTTTCATGAGGAAGAGGCAGAGATACTGCTTTCTTCCAGCCGCGGCCTCTAGGGCTTCGGTGGTGCGCACCGAGGCGAAACGTGGCGGAAAGGATTGTACGCGTTCTGGGCCTTATGATTACTAACTAGTTGTAATTTACTCATTGTGAGGTCATAACCTCATAGGATCTTCCTTTCAAGCCACCACTTAATAGTTTAAACTATAATTATTTAAAGGTAAAGGTTTTACCTTTTTATTTAACCAAAGCCTATAGTATATTATATACCTACTACCGTAGTATTACATGAATACTTTAGTACATTCAACACAAGTATATTTTGAGTGTAATTTGAGTACGACTGTAATATAAAGCTGTGTTGTTTCAAATTGAGGAGCTCGTTAGTGTCACGTCCATTTGTCACTTAATTGACACCTTATTAATCCTGAAAGTAACCTAATTAGATTCTAATTAAGGGCTTTTGTATGGCAATTTCTGTACAAGAAGACAGTGGCTTGGACTGCAGCGACAGGCTGTTTGTCTGGAGTAAATAGTCCTAGTGAGAGCAGTAGCTAACACTGCCAAACTTTCCCTTTTTCTCGGTTCGTCGCACCCTATTATTAAAACTTGTATTAAACAATGTTGTTTGTATTCCAAAGGTAGATTAATCAAATATTTGGGCTAGGGTTGCTATCAATTAAGCAAAATGTCCAGAAAGCTACTAGAATCAAGTTTTGCAGGTATTTAACCCGTTATTAATCGATTAATAGGACGTAAGGAGTCGATTTTTAGGAAAAGTTTAGGGAGCTCGTTTTATATAGGAAGCTAAAACACGACTAAAAAAATGTAAAATGGAGACTAAAGCTAGAAAAGAATTTTAGTAAAACTTTTTTCGTCGACTTCCCTAAATTCTCAACCTAGTTAGGAAAGAAAACGATAGATGGCGGATAATTGACAATTTAGTCAATTCTACAAACAAACGTGTAATAAAACACAGGATATAAATAACAAACTTGTAATTGCATAAAGCACTTTTTCTTATAACACCTTATAAGCTACTGATATTCAAATTGATGTAATATGTAAACATGTTGATCTTGGGTTCGCCATAAATCAAATAAATAAATGATGATGATAAATGTGTTCATCCAAAAAATGTCTAATTGAGATACAAAAATTTGTTTTATGATAAAAAGTCAATTGAAAATCACACACAATCTTGCAATATTTCTTCCTGATACTCTATCTGATATTTGAGACAATTTATTGTTTTTAATTTACAACCAAATGTCAATGAATTTAATATAAAGCATTTAAATCTGTTTTTAGATTAATAATTAGCTGTCAAATTCCAAAAACCATAACCATAATAACGTGGAATATTTCTCATAATATTCATGTTTTGTCTTTCAATGCTTGTCTTGCATAGAATATTCATATTATTTGTGGAAACCTACACCATTTTTCTGTTACAAAAAATGATGATAAAAGAACAAATGGAAGTTTGACCCTTCGACAAAAATATAAAACTTAACTTCAGCACTCATTGTTTGGTTTGTCCCTCAAGAAATGTATTTTCTATTTGAGTAGTTTTGAAGTCGCACATATTAGTTTTTTTTACAAAATGCTGGGCCCAGGGGATTTGGGATTAAAATTTATAAATAATAGCTTCGCTTCATTGTTGCAACGAAGCGCATTTTTTCAAGACAATTTTCAATTTTTCAGTCGATACTTTTCCAAGCACAGCTCTGCATCTAGTAAGTAAATCAACATCTATCATCATTCCTTGCAAGTATACAATTATTAATTTTTTTTAAGATTGCTTGTTCTTTCAAATGGCTTTGTATACTTCAATATTTCAAAATTAAGTTTTAATAACTAGTAATAACAAAAAAGAGGGGACATAATTTAGAGTTAATCATAAACTTACGTACCGTAAACTGGGGTGAGTCGGGACACTTTTTTGATATCTTTGAAATTTTAATACCCTTATTCTTTGAAAGTTAGAATTTCGACTGTGCCTAAATATGTCCCTGGGTTCACCGGACAACATGCTGTGGACACATTTCTTAATATAGCTAACGTTAATTAGTATTTAATTTTTAAGGTTTCCCTACTCATCCCAACTCTGGGGTGAGAAGGGACACCGCCTTTTTTTAGAGCAGTGTCCCGACCTAACGTTTTATGGGCTATCTAGGGACACCCTTAATCACTCTAAACTTAATTCTGAAATGATCCAAGTACAAAAATCGTTAAAAAACTCAAAACAATGATTTCCCGATTTTAGTCTTTTTTGAGAATTTTCAGGAAATTTGTTTGTATATTGGAGTTCTTGTCATTTTAAACAATTTGCATATTTTTCAAACAAGTTGGAGCTACTTTTGTTGAATAAATGGGGGGAAAGAAATGTGAGAAAATTGTTTTTTTGCGAAATTAAATTCGCTACTAACGTAATTTAATTTTTAAAAATCTGACACAAACTGTGATCTTTATCTAATGATTTGGCCGACATTTGTGAAAGTGAAAAGGTGAAGAAAGCATTGTTTTAAAATATTTGGCAACCAATAACAATAGCACAGTTTCTTTTGTCCAAAAAAATCTCTAACGTTTTTTATATGCTGTGTCAAGCATAAAAATATTTTGTGCGGTTAAAACTACGTCAATAAATCCATAAACCCCATCTGATTAAAGATACTTTACCGGATTTTCAAATTCTGCACTAATTATAAATCCACAGCAATTTGTTTTCGATGTTGACCTGTTGTCCCTTCTCACCCCGATGTCCCTACTCACCCAAGTTTACGGTACATCAAGGTTGATTTTATCTAAGCTCTTGTAAAACAAGGAATAATTTAATTTAGAGCTTAATAACTTTTAACTTCTGAAAATGCAAATTTCTGTTATAAAATTATACAAGTTCACACATTGAAAGACAGATTTTCAATTCCAAGATAAAGTAAAACATAACCTATCAAAATATCAATATTAGTTTAATTGCATATTAGGAAAATTATACAAAAACGAGTAATTGGAAAAAAAGTGCTGTGACATCCCATTGTCTTAATATTTTCTTACGCATAAAGTCTCCAAATTGTTTGACTTTGTCAATATTTTAATACAATTTTACAGGAAGCAAATTCAGCAGCGATGAAATCTTATTTGTTCTTTGCCTTTCTGCTCCTTTTCAAAACAACGGATGCAAGTGGTGGACATGGACGTGAAGACGGTCTTGAGGCCTTTGCAAAATGCTTAAAAGATAACGATGTCCCAGGCGGAATTCTTATTCGTAAAGAATCCAACCCTACGCTCTTTAACACGCTAAATTTCCAATGGAACACCATCAGCGATATTACGCCACTGGCATACGTTCTTCCGAACAACGTTTACCAAATACAGAAATCTGTCATTTGTTCCAAACGTTCCAACGTCCGTATTGTTCCCAAGAGTGGTGGCCACTCGTATCCCAAATTCTCCTTTGGCGACAGTAGCACAATTATTATTGACTTCAACCGCATGCATTCTATTGAAGTCAACAGGGTGGCAAAGGTCGCCACAGTCCAACCGGGTGCTCTTATGGTCCACTATCAACTGGCACTCGAAGAGCATCAGTTCGTGTCACCCGCCACGGTATGCTACACAGTTGGTCTTGGTGGGGCAGTTCAAGGCGGTGGCTACGGTTACCTCTCAAAGAAACTCGGCCTACTCGTCGATAACGTAATAGAGTTTGATATTGTAACGGCAAATGGCGAGTTGATAACGGCTAGCGACCACAAATACGCTGACTTATTTTGGGCTTTGCGAGGTGGTGCTGGCGGCAATTTCGGTATAGTCACGCAAATAAGACTACAAATCTACGATGCCTCTTCTTGGAAATATTCCTACAACATACTCGTCTACCCTTTGAGTAGCTTTCAGGCTGTATTTGCTGCATTCCAGAAACTATGCTCTTTGTATAAAGATAAGACGACGTTCTTTGCAATTCGAGTAATGTCTGATGGCGTTGTTGTACGCGTCGTTGATACCAACTTGTTTCAGCGGGAATTGAGCAAAATTTTGAAAATTTTCCCAACACCAGCTTCCCAGCAACTTCAAAATTTTGAAACTTATTTTCCGATTGTCCAACAAAGTCCAGCAGGGCTCATACCAGTTGAAGTACTTAGGAACTATACGCGCCCTGACGAAGCTCGAAGTTCCGTCAAAACGAAAACGTATTTTTCCAAGAAGACGCTCAGTTCTCAAGAAATTGGCCGACTGGATGAAGTATATCAGAGAATTCCATTAATCTTTGAACTATATTTTACTTCATGGGGCGGAGCTATCAATGATGTACCCAAGAGCGCCACAGCATTTGTACATAGAGATGCGCTGTACGTCGTAGAACTCAAAGTCGAAACGTATGGACCAGTGGAACTGCAGTGGGTCAACGATTTTGAGCAGGTTGCTAAGCTATTTGATAATGGCGAAAGTTATCAGAATATTCAAGATCAAGATTTGTCCAACTACCTCGACCGCTATTATGGAAGTAACCTTAATAAGCTCAGAATGCTCAAGGCAAAATATGACCCTGACAATGTCTTCAACTACCCTCAATCTATCCATGCATCTTGAGAAGCTTACACATATCGGCTATTTCTAAAATTTTCAGATATGAAGTTTTCTTTTGAATATCAAAATTTATTGTAATAGAAATCCGTTGCAGGTTTGTGAAAAACAATAGAAATTAAAAAAAAGTTAGGCAAATAAGTATATATGGCAATTCTCGTGTAGAAGTTATAACTTGTAACAATTGGATATTACTTTTTGTTTCTATGAAAATTAAATGATTAATAGATCTGAGCTAATTCATATATCTTGAGTGATTTTAATTCTTAAGGCGAAATTGTCAATAAAATGACTTCAAGTCAGCTACGATAATTTTTGTTGCTCATTTTTTTTTGAAAATGCTGAAAGCTATGGTATCGATGTATGGTGCTAAAATTTGTATAACTTTAGGCATATTAAATCATTATTTAATTATTCTCATTACGAAACCGTTTGTATTATCAAAATTTTATATAAACAAGTCAACATACTCTACATATCAATCATCAGGTCCCAATCATCCCAAAGCCCCCACTCATTCAGAAATGACCCCTTGAACCTCAAAAATGTCAGAAACCTGACTTACTTTAGCAAAATGCACGCTCCTGAGATGAATCCGATGAACCCAAATGCTGCCATTAGACCCAAAATTTAGTTTTTTAACGCCTTTTGTCAAATCCTATTTCCGCTACTTGGTTGATATCAGAATTTATGTCAAGAAAATTTTAGACCTTAACTTGCTAATGGCAAAAGTTTAATTTATGCGGTTGGAAAATACAAAGACAAAACGGGAAACCAATTAAAATAAAATACACATTATGCACACTACATACATGTAGCAGCTATAATAACACAATTTTGTCTTGCAGTAAAATAGTACTTGTAAGTAATGAATCGTACAATTAATACACCGTGAACGCAAGTAGCAGGAATAGGAACATTGGGGGTTGGGGTCATCGGGGACCACAGAAAATTATATTATCCAAATATTCATAAGATGAACAACGTTTGTAAAAGTCATAATTCATGTTGTCATAGAAACATTTTATAGACTTTTGAGCACACACGAGAGGGTACAATTGGGATCGAACAAACAAACTTGAGCTTGGTCGTATATCAATGAACTCATATTTGAAATTCAATTTGAGATATGAACGGATGGACAGATAGAGCAAGAACAAAAAGTAGCGTTTGCTTCGTCTGTGCTACTAAATAAATCAAGAAAAGTATTTGGAATCAAACGTTTAACCAGTCTAAAAGTGTTTAGAAATAGTACGTAATCTGAATGTTTTAATAAGTTCAAAAATTCTTAGTACGATAAGTACGGCTTATATTGGACCGTTTAGAACATAGTCGAAGTAGGAAATTAACTAAGGGAAAAACTATAAATAACCGTGGGGCATTACTTTCCCCTGTGTTCGTCAAACTAAAAAAGAATGATAGGCTTTTGAACCGTCGCTATTGAAATATTAAGAAAGTTACCTAAAAAGTTTGTAATTTAAATGTAAATTTATCTTTGCCATCCTTGAAGATAACATTTGCAAAGGTAGGAAGCTCATCCACCATAACGGTCGTAACACACTTCGCATCTAACGTGAATTGATTGACGTAAAGGAAATCAATTAAAATTAGTTTTGAGAGAATAGCCTAAACTATTAAAATAACTAAAATAGAAACTTATTTGGCAACCCTGCTTTTTTGGTAAGTGATAAGTAAGTGAGCAAACGGTTTTATAAAATGCTATTAAGGTTTTATAAAACTAAATCAAACGCTGCAATACTTATCGCAGCCTAATCAGAACGTTTCAGAACTTTTTCATTGTTGGAAATTAAAACATTGCTGTTTTCGTTTGCTTCCATCTTGTTTGGTCCATTAATGGATACCCGCTATCATTAGGATTTTTCAAATTTATCGAAGTCGAACTAGTTTTCGATATATTAATTTTAAACCAAACTGATCATATTTCCAACTGGACGTCACCAGCTTATTATAAGCCTGAAGAGAAGCCTTTAAGGTGGTTATTGTGCATTACAATATTATTAAGTAGTGTCAACTGCTTTATGGTTTCGTTCTGTCTGTCCGTTCTTTCCGTGCGAGTAGCCTGTGTATCTCAGGAACTACTCAACGTCTCAAATCTGTTTTCGGATATAAGTTCCTAGAGCTCCTGCGAGGTTCAAGTTTGTTTTTGTTTGACCCGTAGTGACCCTTTTGGAAGTGAAAGGTCAAGGTCAAGTAAATCACTCTATGACAACATAAAAAATGACACTTACGAAAGTTGTTCTTTTTAAGGGGAACAACATTTGTACAGGACACTTCTCTCTGTGACCCCAATATGACCCCCAAAATTACCATTTGACCTCAAAATGAAATTTCGAGTTCAAATTCTAGTTTTGCATGAAACAAAAAGTTATGATGGTCCCGATGACCCTAGAGTCCTCCTTCGCCAAGAAATCCCTCTTGGGGGTCAAGGTCAAGTAAATCACTCTATGACAACTTTAAAAATGACCGTTATAAAAATTGCTTTTCTTATAAAGGGGAACAACATTTGTATATGACACTTCTCTCTGCAACCCCCCTATAACCTCTTGACCTCGAAATGGACTTTCAACGTCAAACTCTAGTTTTGCAAAAGGTGACAACGAGAACAGATTTTATCCAATCAGTATATTTTGAGAGTAGCTCTTTATCCGGCAAAAGAATTTCATGTGACGGAAAAAATATAGCAACGCGATTTAATGATGAATTATTTTATACAAAAAAGTTCGTTTTTTTTTCTCAAGAAACTAGAGCGTCTATTACTGCTTCTTGCGTACTATTTTTCGGTTGTTGAAGGTGCCGTCGCTCAAGATCTTTGTCCACGATAAGGCTTCTGATGGATTCGCAAACGTTAATGAGGCGTAGGAAACTCCATTTTCAGATCGAACCTGTAGAATTGATCGCAAATTTAACATTTCTAAATGTGCTTAATAATACATTTGCTTGGCTCAAGGGTTGTCTAATAATTTGATTCACTTATTTTGCAAAATTTCGTTTGCTCAAACTTATCATGAGCTTTAATAGGAAAATTAATATTGAAAATATAGTGTTTCGCAAGTAAAACGATACACCGTAATAATAAAAAATGTGTTTATGCCAAAACCATGGAGGAAAATTAGTAAGAAAAAGATGGGATCGAGAGCAAAAAACCCCATAACTTGAAATAGTAAATCTGAAAACAAGTTAAAAAAAA
>VYYI01004206.1:0-10757 GCA_021029175.1 Bilobella aurantiaca
CCCACTCGTCCTCGCGCCCGGTGCTCTCTTCCCACTATTTCCCGGATCTCCCTTAGAAGTTTTGAGTGGAGAACTAGTGGGGGAATGGACTCCATCTCACTCATACGGTCCAATTAAACTTAATTTACTCCTCCCAAACGCCCTCCCCAATCAAATTTTATTAAATACCCAAAACCCCCTTTGTCATCAGAGTATCAAATTTTACGACTCCTAATCCCCTTTCATGTACAACTTTGTACAAGTTCCGTATATACTAAAAGTGCTCAACAAATTGGTAACAACCTGTTAAATAGGTCATGAGCGAAAGAGAGAGCGAGTGGGAGAGACATGGCGGACATGGAAATTGGCCTGCTCGGAAATTTCAAGTTGATTCTAGTTTCTTTTTTGGTGGGATGAACTGTTAAATATTCAGAGGGCTCATTCCTATTTAATTGATATTGATTTGGGGGGTCTTTAGTGTTGGGGCATGTTCATGCATTGAACGTGCGTATACACATTGTGATGTGGAAGCAGCTCGTGGCAGTGGGAGATAAGGGCCATCCAACTTTCATCCTTTCCATGTCTGTCTGTCTGTCTTTCTCATCAGTCCGCCCTACTGTTTGCTCAGTCTTATAGCGAGCTTGTTTGTACCCATTGCGAAGGAAGGGATGCTGCTGTTGCTGCCGCTGCTGCTGTGTAGATGGGCTTGAGAGTTGGGCTCGTGGCTCGGAAGATTGAAATTGTGGTCGGGACTTAAGGCCGCTCTTCTTTCGTCTGTGCAAAGGGGAGAGAGAGAGAGAGAGAGAGAGAGAGAGTGGGGAAAAATACTGTGGAGAAAATAGACATTAATTCCAGTGGCTTAAGTGGAATTAGCAAAACTTGATTGTGCGTCCACATATAAACAGACTTTGCACATACGGGCGCACTCAGCCAAGGACTCTTGTGCGTCTTTATAAATGTGTACGTGTGCATGCATGTGTGGGTATGTACCAGCGCGTACGTATATGCATATATGTATATGTAGTTGTGTGTGTAAGGGGCTTTGAATCTCGAGGGTGAGCCCGTGCGTGGTGCATGCCGGGAGCCGTGAGAGTATGAAGACGAGCTTACCAAATGGGATGACGTTCGGCAAGCTTTGATTTGTAAACTTTTTAGATCCTACCACCACACCACGAGCTGCGGTAGCGGCGGCACCCATGTATATGTATATGCACTGAGCACTTCAGACCCTTTCACTATTGGCTTGACTAGGGTGGAGATGTAAAGTTTTGTGTGGAACAACCTCCCTGTCCTCCCATCGTCATTATTCGCCCTACTGACTTTTCACAGCGCGCGGCCTCCCGACCAAAAAAAAAAGTTTCTTGGGTTCATTCAAAGGCGCACAAGGCACTCAGTCAAGGCACTCCAGGAGGATTGAGACAAGAACAACAAGGGGGAGAAAAGAGAAAGGGATTGATTGTGGACCAGGCTAAATGTCCATGCAGAATTGGGGTGACTTGTGTATGTGTGCCGCTACCGTGAGGCCACATGCCGCCGGCAATGTCTGGGGAACAACCTATGGTTCGGAGAAGGGCTTGGGATTGGGAGCAGAAGGGATCAAGTTTACCCCGGAGGGTTGTGTTGGCGGTGAACACAGACTGGGTGAATGTCTGTGTGTGTAAGTGTGTGTGTGAGTGTACAAGGAACTGAGATACTCATGGAATCTCTGAGCAGAAGTAAGTTGGCTCTGAGGACGACGAGTAGAGTTCCTCGTTGGGCCAATGAGTCTTAATGCATAGGTAGGTATACAGGGAGGGACATGAGATAGATAGAGAGGCAGGGGGATACACAATAGGATTTTTACAGACCACGGTTAATGTCTATGTCCCATGGACCACCGAGGTTTCGATTAGATGAATTGCTTTCCCTTTGACACTGATTGATCGATCCCTCACCCAGCTTTCACCCCTGGAGAAAGTCCGGCTCCAGCCCATCTCATCCATTTGTCCATTTCTGAGCCTAGTTCTGTATGGCTAGGCTCAAACTTTTCTGGCTGGTGCCACCGCGGGCGTCGTCTCTCCCTGTTCACCACCACCACCACCACCATCAACCACATCATGTCCTCTATTTTCGAGCTACAGCACCTCCATTGCCATTGGAATGGAAATGTTTTGTAATGTGTCCGGGCAGTCGTGATGGGAAGGGAGCGGGATTTTGTATCTGGAAAAGTATCTTATCCGCATTGTGTGGTGTATTTGGACGGACCAAGGTGCGCCTTCACATTGTTCTGTCTATGACGGACTCAAAGGTACAAGTGATGAACAGTGATGATGAGGGGTCACTAACCTTGAGCGAGAGATAAGTTGGCGGGAAAACTAGAGGGAATGACAAAAGAAACTCTGTTGGGACCTTGAATGTATGTGAAGACACATATGTAATATCCCAGTACGCATAGTGCGCCTAACTTCTAGCACCATGAGCACACTCCACCCCGTTTACCAAATCAAGGTACAACGGCAAACTCAGAAAACACTACTTTTCCCACGCCACATAACGACTTTCCCTGTAAGTATTATGCACACTAAGCGTCCCTGTTCCTACGGCACAAAATGGCCCAGTCTGCAGTTTGTACTTTCACTCCACTTTCTCCGTCAGAAAACTCCGTTGCTGAACCATGTTTATTCATTCCCGACGTCACATAGCGGGCCTTACTGTAGTATGCACATTCATCCCTTTCCCCAGGCCGCGGGTAACACGGTACTTGATCCATTATTCAGAAGAAAGACAACTTTTCTTACTCCAAATAAAGATGGATCAAGATGGACGAAATAAGGGCATATGCCGCGGTGCATTAGCAAAGCCTTTGGCATGGGAAACTTTATCATGACCCATGATACCTCCCGTGAGCGACGGGTAGGGGAAGATACTCCACAGCATTGCATCATTGTCTGCCTGTCAGGCCCACCACACACACACACATACACACACACACCCAAGAACTTGATAGCCAAGCCAACTCCTCAGAGTCCTGCTCACGCTACCCTTTACGGACAATTGGATATAGCAGATGCTCCGAGCTAAAATCATAGCATAGCTCAGAGCCCTGAAACTCTATACTCTCATCCCCATCCTCCTAACTATATCCTATCAACGATTGTGGGAGGACTTAACCACGTGATGCAGGCGGTATTGGATTAAATTGTTAATCTGAATTGGAGTCCGGAGTAAATTATTCAGTAGTGGGGGGAGGGTGGAGAGGGACTCCTTGGCCTGCCTCCTTGGTTCCCTCGACTGCTCGCTGCCGGCGTGTGATGGCCTGAAAAGAATTAGAGGTCCTTTTCACAAGTAAACGGGGCTCTAAATGAGGAGCGTGCTGTGGTCTGCGTTAAATTCACTGGGCCATCCTAATGTGGGGGAGCTTCTGGGAAAAGGAGTAGCAGGGGAATCGTTTCCGTCGTCTCCTTTTCCGAATCTCCGCCTCCTCCGCGTCACGGATGAGGTTCTGAAGACGGGGAAGAAGATGTGGAGGAGGGAGAAAAGACTGTGGAGGGTACCAACTTGTTTTCAAGTGGGCACGAAGCATGAAGCTTTTATACTTTCTACTCACAAGCCGCCTTCACTCACTCCTTCTCCCTTTCCCTCTCTTACTCTCCTGGTCCTCCTCCTCCTCCTCCTCTTCTCTCTTTCTCTGTCCCATATTTCAGCTGTCCTCATCCTTTCTCCTCTGCAAAGAAACTTTTACAAAGAATCAGGGAGTACAAAAGCAAAGAGGATGTGGAACAAGGTGGGAAAGCCATGGGGGGCCGCTCCATATTCCCCTGTGCTATAACGTTGAAACACTCTGTATACACGGTCTCCAACTTCCCTTCATCCTTAATTCCAGTCACTCAAATCTGACACAGTAGTAGCCACATAGGTTGACTGACTCCCGTGAATGTCACACACACACACACACACAGGCACACATACAACACACACTAACACACGCACACACAACACACACTAATACACGCACACACAACACACATTCCCAGCCCGGCCCACCTCAACTTTATCCACCACTGACGCACACACACAAACAGACATACACACATCCACACACACACACACATACAAACACACATCCACACACTCATACAAACACACACCCCATCTCTCACTCCCTCCATCACGGAAATTGTCGTTTCTGGAACAATATATTGTACACCCACCTCTGAATTTGGGGTCATAGCCATGAGGAGCTGGAGCAGGACTGGTTATTACGAGGGACAAAGTTTGGGGTGGACGGGAGAGACAAGCTCAATATATTAACTGGATCTTCCCCCTCCCTGTGTTCTTCCATGTTCCGCCCTGTTTCAAGTCCCGGCACGGAACCATTAAGAAACCACCACTATGGCAATTCATTCCATAGACCCTTCCTGCTTTCACACATATGCAGTACAACAGGACCCACGATGTACTCCGGAGACTGAGTGAGTGAGTTAAATTTGAATAGGCAAACTTGTCTCTCTCCGCAGACACACCCACATACACGCCAAGGCACACACACACACACACACACACGCACACGCACCCACATACATGCAAAGACACCCACACACAGATGTACACAACAGTAGGGGCAGTACTGGTATACTTTTGGTCCTCGGCATGATCCAGAGCCATAATGTACGCTAACTACCATGGTTCTATTGACCCAGGAGGGGGAGACGGAGGGGAGGTGAAGGCTTTCGAGGGAAATGTCTTCTTGGGAAGTTTTGACGGAGTTCAAAGCCGTGAATTCAGTTCAGCTGATTAAGGCGACGACACGCATACCATCATACCAACCCGATGTTCCCTACTTCTTTCGTTCTCTCTCTCTCTCTCTCTCACACACACACTTTCTCTTCTTCACGACGACGGCGGCTCCTGACATTTCTCGGCCTCTCCATTTAACTTGAGACTCAGCCAGTGTTATTTACTCTCTCACATTGTATCCCACTCGGCGTCCCTGTTTGCAGTCCCTCTCCATAAACAAGGATCCTTGAATGAACTACTTTCCCGCGCTTGAGTCCCGACCGCGGAGGGAAGATCCTTGCATTATGACTTACTTTTTTCTACACAACTTTCTGGGGAAAGTATGAAAGCAATTTCCTTCTTCAAACTGTTCTGGTTCCCATCCCAGTATCAGCATTCACAGTAGTGATCGAAATCTACCGTATACTCCAATTACTCCTTCAGTACTTTCACTTTATTTTCTCCAATACTTTCACATCACTCAAATTGCAATAATTGAGCCATCTCAAGAAGATTTATTCTCAAAGGTCCAAAAGTCCAACATGGGGGAAACTACTCCAAAATCTCTCATTGGTAGTAGATAATAATTGTAATATTAAAATCCGGACTGAATGAATCTGCCATTTGAAGTCTAGCGAGGAAATTTAGCGTGATCCGCAATCTGTATCATCTAAATTTGGACCAACATTTCACCATCAATAGCCCTAAAGCTCATTGTCCGAATCTCCAGAGAATTTTGTGACCTGTAGCAAAATCTAGAGCATGTATAATCCGATTAAATTTCCCTTTATTTCCCATAATAGCTCTTCGCGAGAAGAAGATGGAGTTGAAGGAGCTGAAAATACCAATGCTAAAATCCTGTACATTGCCATAGCGATAGTATTACGAATCCGTACGATGTGATATATATCGTCCTTCTATCAATACTACTGGACAACACACCTCCATATGTTGACGTGGCCAGCCATTACCGCAGTGGGAATGGTAGTAACTCCCTTGGTCAGTATATTACCACACCCTATATTTCCCCATCTTATACCCCTTAAGGTGCAGACGCATAATAGTAGTGTCCCCCACCCGCACGTACATCTGTCTCCAACGACGACTCATCTCTTTTAAAGTTGGGAAATGAAGAGTAATGGTGGAGCGGGATAATTTAGTGGTTGGGAAAGTTGAGAGGCTCCTCTTCGCCGCTAACCTATCCACCCGCCTGCCACCAGCCGAGGGGGTGGACATGAACTTACTTTTTTTTTGTTGGAGGAATGGGGAAAAAATGATTACTGGGGCATAATATGACAGGGAATATAAAGAGTCAGTGAAAGGGAGGCGGGGGAGGGCCGGGGGAGAGAGTAAATATTTGGAAAGAAAGAGGCTCACTGTTTACGGCCGTAATTCATATGGTCAATGCTAAAGTGTCAGGGTAAAGGTTGAGGCGGATTACGTCTGAATGAACGCGGGACTCGCCTGATGAAACATGGCCTTATGCCACAACCCTCCGGCCTCCTGTCATGAATGGGCAGGGAGGCCATGCGGCAGAGGATGAGCCTCCCCTTCCCCATTACATATGCATATAGGTATACTAATACATATATGTATATGCATGTATACAACCTCTGCGAGAAAGATATGACTTTCTCAGAAGAATTGAAATCATTTCCATGGATCTCATGGGTGAATAATTCCCGCGGTTTCCCCCACCCAAGCCCGAACCACTCCCTACCGTAGTTTTAGAGAGAGAGTTCCTCTCTCCAAAGTACCCACCCCACATTCCATCCTATATCCCACCCGCCACAAAGATTTTGTCTCCCTTTCAGAGTCGCACATTCCATGACTAGTATATGGTACTACTACCACCATTTCCCTCGCCTCAGATAAGCTCCATGTTTTCGCAGTTTCCTTGAGGAAATTCCCAATCTGGAATGGAGGCGAAAGAGGCCCGGAGTGAGTTGCTGCTGCTGCTACTGTGGTGAGCTGGGGTAAGTGGGACGTGGGGGAGGGTTGAGGCTGAGCCATCCTGACCCACCATCCCGTCTATCTCTCCTGCCTGTGCATAGAGCCAGAGTGAGACTTGCCATGTCTATTCTTATCAAGGAACTCATTGGCTTGGCCGGCGCAGAGTGAGTCATAACGGAAATTGGTGGCTTGAACAAGTCTTGTCTCCCGCCTTGTCCCAACAACAATCCAATTTATCGCCTCGTCATATATTAGAGCAAATTATATTGGGGCATTATGTGTATGGCCGTAATGCATACGCTCCCCATTCCCTCGTCTCATACATAAACAGGAGCGGGTGCTTCCGAGGAGGATGAGGAGAAGAAGGGAGCACACCAAGGAGGGGTTTGCGGGAGAAAAGCCTGACTTGGGGAGAAAGTTTATAGTGAGGGGATCGCTCCTATTCCCCTTCCTCACACCAGGCTCGTACCGTGCGGACCGTGAGTTTTTGGCTCCGTGTGTGGAGAATATGGGAAGGAAGCAGCCGTCATCATCTTGTCTTCTGCTCGGAAATCCATATAAAATGGAGACAAAACTAATACCGGGGGCCAGCGGCCAATAATGGAGCAAAGGCCTCAATCCACTCCATACTGAATCCCTCCCTCCCCTGCAACACCATCACTACCACTACTTTGTATATATACTTGCATTATTCTTTAAACCAATTTCCTCTCACCGTCCTCCTCTCCCACGTATGTATGCATTGCTTTCACCTAAATGGAAAATAACATCTTTATTCCATATCTCTCTCTCTCTCTTTCTCTGTCTCTTTATCCGGTGTGGAAGGAGAGGAGGATGGTGGTGGAAAAAACCTGATGGGACGGGTGGAGTGGAGGGCGATACCAATTTTCTTCGTTATTGAATTTCCTAATTGTTTCCCGCGGAAAATACTCCTCATGTCCTCTCCCATGCAGATCCATTTAGCTAGCTAGCTAGCTAACTTTTATATATATGTAGATATAATAGGCGCACAGATATATAAGAGGGGAAATTCATGATTTCCATAGAGCCACGGCGTCTCGGTGGAAATCTCCTTAGATTTCCGCCAAGACACGATCCTCATGCTCCGCATCCCCAAAACTAATGCCCGACCTTATTTTTTGTCAATGCATCTCACTGTCAAGCGTCAGTATCTCCGCGGCGGGTAGTCATGTCCCCCTGAATAAGGAGCATAATTTATTCCGGGGCTGACAATAAATCTGACAACCTCAGGGCCTCCAACCTGTCGGCCCTGTCGTCGTCGAGAAATTGCCCCTACGCACAGGCAGGCACACAGTGGATAACACGCACTTATAGGCACCCAGGCACCCAGGCACACACACACACACACACACACACACACACACACACACACAAAGACTGCCAAGCAGACACACAAGCGCACAAAGGCACACACGCAGGCTCATGCACATACATACGTGAACGCAAATACGAATACACCAGTGCACGCGTAAGTATGCTTACTCACTCAGGTACACATCCAATCGCACACATACACACACACGAACAAACAAATATTCGATCACACACACCCAAATACGCACAAGCCAGCGTGTGCTAAGCACAAACATCGGCATATCCACACACCCTATGGTTAAATATGTACACCCGTGCAAACTATACACTTTCCATCTACAGAAGCACACACGGCACATGATATAATAGGAAAAATTCTCCTCCTCCTCCTCCTGCATGGAAGCATGACCGAATCCAGGGTGAAGAAAGGCGATGATGGTTTATCTCGATGAAGTATGATGATGATAATATTATGAGACTACAGGGCTAAATGTGAAAAGAAGGATCCATTATGCGCAATTTCTCGTTAGACGTCCTCAGATTTTCAACTCGAGTAGCTCCCCACTCACTCTTCGCCAGGTCTATTCTGTGGGGGAGATCAAATTTTCCGGGATACACTCATCACACCCACACCCATACACGCGCACACACAACATCCTCCGCACAGCAGTCATCTGAGACTGGGAGCCATTGAAAATTTGACAAATTCATCTCCTCCTCCTCCTCCTTTTCCTCCCCCCTATCCTCCCAATTCTTCCTTGAGCGAATCCCCCTGCTTTGTTCCGTGTAGGAGATGCCTATCTAAAATTCCCAGAATCCTTACCCCTTCTAGCCCCGTTTTTACGCTCTTCAAATTCACCAGCCCCAATGACACTATGGATGTACAGAGGAGTTCAATATATAGGGGAAACACACAGGAGGCCGTGGGGGGTGGGGAGACCATGGAGTAGTATTAGTTCCACGCTGGGTGACATCTCTGAGACTCTGAGTGAAAATAATGGAGCATTTTCAGAATCCCGGCAAGCTCCGTGAGGAGAACAATGGACGGGGAAGAGATACTTGTGTGAGAGATGAAGACAGAGATAGAGGGGGGGAGGAGGAGGAGGAGGAATAGGTGAAGAGAATAGGGACTTCCAGCTCCTGAAACAAGAATAAAGGAGGTGGAAGAGGAGGCGGATGAATAGCGGGGATCGGACCCGCAACCCGTTACGCACAGGCACACCCACACACACACGCACACACACACACACACACGCAGTCCACATACTTAATAGCAACCAAGAATACACACCGATGCATATTTCCTGATTTTATTATTTTTATGTAAATTCCCCTCCTTTAAAATCCCCTCCCCCACCTGCTCAAATCTCCTCCACTGATTCATTTGTTGGAAACTTCTACTACTACTACGACGACGAGAGTAGAAGTGGAAAATATACGGGTTTTGGTTGATGGCCACCATCATTTCCGAACCAGCATATACATATACACATATACATATATATATATATATATATATATCACTCGCCATCTCATTTGCCCATCTCACTGTACCCTGCTAATTTATCTCTCTTAAGCCCTCACCTCCGCCTCACACACAACAGGCATGTAATGCACATGAGGCATTTCAGACAGACTGAAAGCGGGAGCTTAACTAGGTTTCAATCCCCATCCCAGGACCTCCAATATGATATGGAGGAGATTATAGAGCTATAACTAAAGTGTTTATGGTATCATCAGCCCAGTTTACAAGTTAGAGGGCGAGTTCCGCCGCCCCTATCATAAATGAAATCCGCGGGGTAACTACTGCTGCTACTACTACTACTACTACTACTACTATCTGTTTCCTCAGCACAGCACACACCGCACACATCGCACACATAACCTCGTTCATATTAATGATCCTGGAGGGAAGTAGCATTTCAACTCTTCCGGCGGCGCCGGTATGGGAGTTGCAATACTGTGAGTATCCGCGTAAAATCTGTGACCACCACGACCACCACTGCTGACCACACGTTTCCTTACGGTAAATATTATCAAAATTTCTTCCGCCGGAGCATTACAGACAGCAGCCAGATATTAGTTTTGTCACAATAAGGAGTTCCATGGGCCAGCAAGGATCTTCAAGGCTCTACATGTGGTTACGGCGTGGAAGCATGTGTACGGTGGATGTGGTCACTAAAGGAGCGTGCGGAGCGGGGTTCTTTGCGGGTTTTTTATGTGGAGTCCAACCCGTAATTTGTACATGCTGAGCCGTACAATAGTGGAGAAGGGATGGGCGTTGTATCGGAATGTAATGGGCTTTACTTTTCCAGGCTGCAATAAGAATAAGTTGGGGCGTTTGCTTGGAAAATACCCCGCTATCCGCTCGTCAAGGAGGAAGCCCCGCCGTACACTCAACCATCCGTACAGCCGTCTCGGCTCACTGGCTCCACGGGATATGCATGCACATAGAATGGGCATATTTGGCAATTCGGAGGACATCTACGGGGTTTATACATACAGTGTCGCACATATGGTGGAAGAAAATGAAAACCTTGAGGAAGGCCTCAATGGACCCACTGATCCGCACAGCGCCTCGCAATAATGAAACAATAGTTGAGCAGATTCCTCTGGGTTAGTCCCTCTGCGTCCGCTAAAACCCGTGAGCAGCGAGGCACATTACATACCCCGCAATGCCCTCCACACCCTGGCCACAGATCAGGCAAAAAATGGAGACTCCAGCGCGGGAAGGA
>VYYI01004207.1:0-10756 GCA_021029175.1 Bilobella aurantiaca
TTGTTTTGAAATATCGTCGAAGGTCATTCAGCCCTTAATGACGTTTTTAGGTCATTAAGTTTAGGTCACTCAGCCTACCTGTTATGGCTTGAAGACCTACGGCCGGGTTTACACACTACTATAAACATAAGAAAAAATTTCTCTTTCCAAAAAAGCTTTAAAAGAATAGTTTTATCTTTGTTTAAAAGTTGTAGAAAATGCTTTTTGTTGCTTAAAAGTCTTAAAAAAAATATTGTTCTCATTGCTTAGAAGTCTTGTTCTCTGCTTTAAAAGTTTTACAAAGTTACTATTTCCTTTGCTTACAAATTCGTAAAAATACTGTTGTGCTTTAAAATCTTAAAAAATACTGTTTTTTTTTTGCTTAAAAATCAATAATTTTCTAGATCCTGTACAGATACTGGGCTGGGAAAGACTGGCCTGAATGGAGAGTCAAAAGCTATTTTGCGCTTTTTGGAAACGTTTTGCTTCGAATTTTCACCTGGCCGCTAATTGCCATTTGGATGTGTTTGGACAGAAGAAGCCAATTTGGAAGAATGATGGCGTGTCCAGCGTCTTCCTTCCTCAATCACCTCGTTTCATACCTCTTCTTCGTGGCGTTGGTCTTCGTGATGGACGTCTATAACCCCGATGGACCCAACCACCGTGGCCTCCCGAGAACAGGTGTATATCGCCACCGTGCTCTTAAATTCTCAAACGCTAATTGGTCCATAAATTAAGCACTTTAGGCGTGGAGTACGTCGTACTTGTCTGGGTCGCTGGTTTTGTGCTATCAATTCTAAAACAGCTAATTATGAGGAACCGATCATCTACGAGAAATCCATGGATTTGGTTCGATCTTGTGTCAAATTTGCTCTTTGTGTTGGCTTTCATCTTTTGGTTCCAGACCCCGAGCGATGTAAACATTTCCCAAATTTTGACAAATGATTCAAATTTTGAAAAAAAAAAAATTGATTCAATTTTTTACTAAATGAAAAAAAAACAGCCTGCGATTGACCGAAAGCACTGGGGAGATCACGACGAGACGCTTCTAGCTGAAATATTATTTTCAATTGCTTCAACAATGGCCTATGGACGTCTACTGCGCATTTTTCAATTGAATCCACGTATTGGCCCTTTGCTAACTGCTATTGGCCAAATGCTTTACGACGTTCTAAATGCGCTGCTCTTCTTTTTCATCATTATCTGCGCTTTTGCATTAGGTGGAAAATTTTGAAAAAAAAATTAGGAAGTTTTTTTGGATAAAACAAAATGAAAATTTTTCGAATTTTTCTTTTCTCCAACTTATAGGTCTCTCTCGACTCTACCGCCCCTACCGGGGTTGGAAGGGCACTGACCCTATAACGAAGGTTGAAATCAGCCAATCACAGGCCTTCAGCTCCTTTCCAAAAGCAATTGAATCCCTATTTTGGAGCATCTTCAGCATGGGATCTGCGGGAGATACAAGAATTGTTCCAAAGCAAATCACGTCCCCTTTGGATCCTGCGATCACAAGTACCGTTCACATGCACTACGTGGAACATACCGGGAAAATAATTTATTCCGGTAGAAATTTTTTGGATTTTTAATTATATTATTAAAAACAAGTTTCTTTCTGATTAGCATAATTTTTTCCAATTCCAAATTAGCCTATCACGTGGTTGTTACGCTGATTCTGCTCAACATGCTCCTTTGCATGATGTCCCGAACGTATGAACTTGTGAATGAGAATGTGGATGCAGAATGGAAATTTTCAAGATCCAAGGTTGAAAAAAAATCAAAATGTTTTTCTTTTTCTAAAAAAAGAGACTGTTTAAAACTTGTGTTCTAAATTTTTTCCAAAAAGATTTGGCTTTCGTACGGCTTAGATTTTGTGAATCCTCCACCGTTCAACTTTATTCCACCAATTTCCATTTGCTTCAAGAAAAAGGTTATGTTCCTTCAAATTTTTCACTTTTCTAGAAAATTGAAAAACAGAAGATTTAGATAATTTTACTTTAAAATTTGATTTTAGAAAGTAGATGAAACGGAACAGAAGGCCAAGTACTACAAACTTATTAAAATTCTGATTCAGCGATATTTTCGCGACAAAGCGGAAATAGCGAGCCATGAACCCGCCACAATGGAGTCAATTGAAGCGCTGCAGGAAGATATTGCAGAATTCAATTCCCTTCTGGAGAAAACAGAGGCGGAGCAATACGAAAGGGACAAGTCGAAAGGAACTGCTGCGTCTCAAAACGCTGCTCCAAAAGTTAAAGTAACGCTTTTAACTTTAATTACATTTGAATTTTCCCGCTACTTAATTATACACATTTACTTTATTATAAAAACAGGATTGGAGTCCACCACCGCCGCCACCACCGCCGCCCCCGTCAGATCCGCCTCCGTATTTTGCAAAAATGACCAAGAACGTGATCACAGCCCAGCGGTTCCAGCCGCCGCTGCTAATTCGTCCCTCCGATCAGAACCCAACCTCTCCGTCATCCCCCAACGTCAGTAGCATCTACGGCGACACTTCAGACTTTGAAACCGAATTCGAAACGGTGGCATCATACGAACGGCGACAGAGCCACACCAAGTTGCCGCCACCGCCTGCTCCACCATTCATCACTCCAACTCCACCAAAAGTCCCGCCTGCCCCACCATTCATCACTCCAACTCCACCTAAAGCCCCGCCTCCTCCACCACTTCCGCCAAGTACTGGCGGCTCTAGTCGAGCTGGCTCAGTATCGAGTCAGGTCACGCTCACTCCTCCAGGACCCACCGTGCCACCAGGAGCCACCGTGCCTCCAGGACGCAACGTCCGTTTCCCACAAGGTCAAACCCCGCCTAGCGGAAATTCAAGCTCGAAGCCATAAACCTGAAACCGAATCTCCACAAGTGTTTTTCGTTTTTTTTTCTGTGTGAAAGTGGATCTACAAATAGATAAGTAACAAAAAGATAATCATCACATCCTTTTTCAACCTGAAAAAAAAACTTCAAAAAAAAACTCAAGGAATTTTTATTTGACAAGGAATAAATATAAATTTTCCTAATTTCTTCTCTCCTTCAACGTTTATGCAGCATTATATTACTCTTCAACGCCATTATTTCATACATCACTGAAAAAAAAAAACCACAAGAAGACGCTTGGGCTCCCCACTTCATCTCTCCGGATGCTGCTCCATTCATGCATGAGTAAATATTTAAGAAGTCATCTCGTGGTGAGCTCAAGGTAAATATTTTGTGCAACTTTTCTCAAAGCCACATGCAGTGGTAATCTAATAGTCAAAAAGGCCGCGAGATCATAATTCTAGAATGCTAAAGACGAAAATTGAAATGCAAGACAACTGGAATGAGTTATTCGAGACCCAGCTTCCCATTAACTAGGCAAAAAAAAACTATTTTACTGTTTTGCTCTGTCCGTCTGTCCCCAAATCACCAAAAAAGGCCTGATTACTACTCAGGCACCACAAAATACCCCTAAGTCTAAAAAACATGATAATTTTTCTTCAAAAAATGAAAATTGGCCAAAAATTTACCTATAAAAATAACCTATGTGAGATTCAGTTTTCGAAAAGTGTATTTAAGGGTACTTCGCTACTTTGTCAGACTCCGTTTTCTTTCCTGTTAAAGAAGTTAAGTCCTGCGACCCAGAGATCATGGCCCAGACGCTTGACATGACGCTTCTGGCCATGATCTCAAGGTGCAGAGATCTGTGTCATCCTTCAAATTCCCAAATCCAGAAGACAGGAATGAGTGGTCCAAGAAGGAAGTCTTTTAGAGATGATCTTTTTGGGCCGTGTTACGGAAGGCGTTTAAGAATTATAGGTCTCGAAGACGCTTTTAAACCTGTTTTGATGGGTGGCCACAAAAAGTGCCTTTTTCAGAACCTATCGTTTTTTGTGTGTCTTGACGGTAACAATCAAGTGACTTTGAAATCTTTTTTTTTTGAAGAGCTACTCACAGATCTTCTACTAACCCCTTCTCCGAAATACGGAGATGACGTTGAATTCCATTATTATTCCTTACTCACCCTTCCATACAACAACTACACTTACAATAACGCTTTCTTCAAATTATTCCTTTTTTCCATATTATTACCCTCTTCAACTTGACACGACACGGAGTGGAGAAGGTGCCTTTACGAAGTTGTGCCGTCCTTAAGTGCCTTCCCTTGTCGAAATCATTGTGATTTCAATTGTCTTGGATGATCTTCCACTTCAAATCGGATTGGAATTCCTCCTCACTTTCCTTTTAAAGTCGACAGTGAAAACATGTTTTTCAAAAATAGACAGGAAGCTGTTCTTGTGAACAATCGGACTGTTCTACTCGTTCTAATAGTGCTTACAACCCTGTTTAGTGGTAAGTGCTTCCAGAAAAATGATTTTCAAAAAATCGTTTCTTTTCGAACATTGTTTTTGAGAGAATCCTTCTAGTTCGAGTATTGTTTTTGAAATAATCTTTCTCTTGAGAGCTTTTTTTTTTTGAAGGAATTGTTTTTTTTTTCAAACATTGTTTGAATAGAACGATCATTATTGAATATTGCTCAAAATGATTAATGAAAATGACAAGCGTTTTTAAATTTAAGAAAATGTAAATTGAAAAGCTGTAATTTTTATATTTTGAAAAATTAAAAAATATGAATTGAAAAGTTATTTTATGTTTTAGAATTAAAAAAAATGGTAATGAAATGGAGAAGATTCGAGGTTATTGCGTCTTATGTAGATTTTTTTTGGGTTCAATAGGATCGCATCCTTTAAAATGCTACAAGTGCCTCAATTTAGAATGTCCCGAGGGCGACACTGGAGAAAAAAACGAGCTACTATGTCAATCAGTGCGTAGTTTTATAGTCAAATCGCTGTATCGCTTCTACGAAATCGGACCGGCTGGATACCTTGGCCAATGTCCAGAGCGTGACGAAACGCTTCAGTGGGCCCTGATGCAGCAGAGCAGCGAAACGTGTCCAGAAATCAAGGAAGGAGCTACCTGCTCCTTGGGAAGGATTCAAGTGATCAGTGACATCAGCGGACGAAGCATTACGTCCCATGCCACGATCATGGGCTGCCTCAAGTCAGCACTGCTGCGCTACATGAAGGACGTTGGGAAGGGGAACAGTTGTAGCATTTTCAAGCAAAATAGTACTGTTGACAGTATCCAGTATACGCATCGCCTAATGCTGGAAAACTGTCCCAAGAGTACTGACTACTGCTACGCAACCAACTTCTGCGTTCCCTTCTCCGAAAGTGTCGTAAAACCGTTCCAGGAAAATAATAGCAGTAGGTCGTTTGAGGCTGGAATCATCATTGCCATCGTTGTCGTAATTTTAGTCGTAGTCGTCGTAGTGCTCCTTGCCAGTTTCTGTAAAAATCCGCTAAATAGAGGGGCCAATTACTCTCCAGCCCAAGTCCAGAATACTGGAATTCGCAGCGCTGATTCTCCAGATTCTGAGATCCCATCAACGTCAAAGCATGACGACGACGTTTTCGCTTAGGAAAAAAGATGTATCGCTTTTTTTTACTGTGACCTTCCCCTAATTCAGCTGCTATAAGTGTTCCAGGCCCAAAAATCCATAGTAACTTATGTAAAAGTCCAAAAAATTGTCCATATCTCACGAAGTATGAAATACAATTTACCAAAAAGTCATACGTAATAAGGCATAACTGTTTTGTACAAATAGTATACGTGTCGCGCTAATTAATTTAATTAAGTGTGAGTAATTAATGGTTGTGACTGCTCAGCTCAAAAATTGTTGTGATGATTTGGCCATAGAAAGATCCATGTTGCAAGCGTTTGAATGATGCCGTGATTTTTTTTTTTTGAAAATCAATGCTTCGAATAATTAAAGTTTATGGTTTTCTAATCCAATCGTGTTTAAAGTGTTCAGACTATTTCTAAAAAAAATTTTTTTAAGAGCGTTTGATGAAACCCGTAAAAATATTGGGTGCTATGCGATTTGTTAAAATAGTACTTGCGGCTTCCCTCCTCGGGAGCACAAAAGCAATTTGCAGAATAAATAATTATTATTTTTTGTAATGACTGAATCTAAATAATCAATTATCATTAAATAAAAGAATTTTAATCCCACTTAAGTATATAGGACGATCAAGCGTCACTGTGTCCAGGTTATCAAATGAAGATGCCCTTTGGAACTAGGTTGTTGAAATGTTGCGAAATGTTGTGGTTATACTGTTAACTAAATTTGCAACTTACGGGACAACAACCCAGTTCGTTTGTACTATGATTTTTGTAAATTAGTAAGGTCAACAGTTAACTAATAGTTTTTTCCAGTGGGAAAAAGCGTTTTTTTTTTTCAGATTTGTCACCAGCATTCAGAATTTGTTGCCAGTATCCAGCATGTCTCTCCAATTTTCGTCTTGATGAAAGTTTTACGACGCTTTTCAGCGATTTGCGAATCGTGATCCTTTTCGAAGAAGCAAATGACGTAGGGAGAAAAATATTATACAAAAGGGGATTAGCGTTAGTCGGTCAGGATTAAGTGGGATTTGTGACATTGACAAGTTCAAGAGATTTTCAAATCAGCGTTCAAACACATGAAACAATAATTAGGCCTAACTTAGGCAAACATTTAGGCCATTTTCTGGAAATCCTTTGTAGAAAACCGCCCTTAATTACACTGAAACTAACTAATCATTAAAGTTTAATGGCAAATCGGTCGAATGCTTAGGTTCTTTTCCACATCACACTTAAATCAGATCATGAATCCCAAAAAGGAAGATTAGGAAAACGCCCTGATAAATGCGCTTAAAAATCAGCTATAAATATCTCAAAACGTTTCTAAAGTCTTCCTAAACATTTTCAACGTTTAAAACTAAAAAATGAACAAGTCCGTTCTATTGTTGGTAAGCTACAAATTGAATTGATTGGTACGAATTCAAAATTCTAAACAAAATTTCTTAATTTGGCAGTTGGCAGTCGGAGCCTTGGCCGCGGCGGTCAGCGCTGTTTCAAATCCAACGGAATATGAAATCGAGAAGGGATACGACTGCGTGGCTGAAGGGAAGTTCCCACATCCGAATCCTGAAAAATGCTGGTTGTACATTCACTGTGTCAAAGTAATTTTCAATATCGTACCCTTCAAGGTCCCTTGCCCCCCATTCTACCACTATAACGCTGACGAAGGAAAATGCAATTTGGTCTGGTTTGAGCGATGTAAGTTAACTAATTGTTTAAAAAAAAAGTAAAGATTTGCAATTTTTCAAAAATTTCCTAACTTTTTTTTTTCAAAAAAAAATTCTAGGTCCTAGAGCAACCGAGGCTCCACCAACGGATGCGCCCACGGAGGCTCCAACTGATGCGCCCACCGATGCACCCACCGATGCACCCACCGATGCTCCAACTGATGCACCAACTGATGCACCCACCGATGCTCCAACTGATGCACCCACCGATGCTCCAACTGATGCTCCAACTGATGCACCCACCGATGCTCCAACTGATGCTCCAACTGATGCACCAACTGATGCACCCACCGATGCACCAACTGAGGCGCCAACTGATGCACCCACCGATGCTCCAACTGATGCGCCAACTGATGCACCCACCGATGCACCAACTGACGCTCCAACTGATGCGCCAACTGACGCACCTACTGACGCACCTACGGAAGCACCAACGACAGGAGCCCCTGAATTTGTGTGTGAACACGAAGGGTACTTCGTTCACCCCCAAGATTGCAATAAGTACTACCAGTGCTATTATGGAGAAAATGGCCAACTAGTCCACGAAGTCAAACCTTGCTCTGAACCTAACTTAGTTTTCTGCCAAGATATCGGAGCCTGTTCTTGGCAATTCCAGTGTACTTCCGGTCCCTGTTCCAGCCCACCCAACAGATTCTTCTATTCTAATATCTAAATCTAAATCATTCTAAATCCCAAGCCAGTTCTAAACAGTATTAAAAATTGCATTACCGAACGAACGACTGCATCTGCGTTAGATAATTAATTGACGAATTGGAAGAGATTTTTTCTCGGACATAAATTCATAATTGTTCATATAAACGCTTCGTTCAAACTCAGGTTTAAATGCAATATTTAATTAATGACGACTAACCCATAAACTTGACATCCTACTAATTTGCAATTAGATTTATAATAATTAGAATCTTCATTCCGCGAGCATACTTAGAAAATGCTTCGCAATTTTAATTGAGCAGAAGTAATTAAGTTGGTGATAGTTAATAATCAGAGAATAAGTTGTGATAATTGTCAATTGTCTTAAAATATTCCAATCAAGGGCTTTTGCACTAAAATTTTTTGAAACATTTTAAAGAGTATTGAAATCATAATATACAAGAATACGGTACAAGCTTTTCAAATGCATTCAATGCTTAAAAAAGCAATGGAATAAATATTGATGAGTTAAAATAATTGCATTATTAAATTTAATTATGATTTAAATGTTGAGGAGGAAAGTATCGGACCCTTTTCTCGTCTCTTTAAAATATTTGTTTGTTTACAAAAAACGCGTCTTTCGAACAGGTGGGAGAAATAGAGAGAAAAATAGCAGCTGGATTTTGACAGCAGAAAATTACAAACAAATTACGTTTTTCACAGTGTGTCACTCAATGAGTCAACATAGGATGCTAATTAATTAATTGTGTACTTAATTGAAGTTGATTTACGATTGCCCCTTCAATTACGCACCGTAACTGGGTCTTAATTAGTTATCTGTTTCAGGTGCAACGTCGCAACTCAAACAAAGCTTAGGTAACAAGTATTCTAAATCTAAACTAAATACTACAATATTTTATGAAGCACAATTTTAAGTATCAATTACTTAGGCCATCACGGATAATTCATTGTAAGACATTCTCGGCCGGACCATGAGTCGACCTCCAGTCAAAGTATCACATTCGATTATTCTAAATCCGCAACCTCCAGCAGCACGTTCCAGGGTGGCTCCTGCTGCTGCTGCTGACAAGGGAACCAACAGAGGAAGGTCGCCGTCGCCTCTTCGCTTGCCTAAACCACTTCTTGCATCAACACCGACGAGCTCTGTACCACCTCGAAGCGTAGCCAGATCGGCCAGGTCAACCGTGAAGGCTTCATCGAACCGAGGATCAGACCCAAGTGAATTCAATTTGACACCAATTGAAATTTTGCAAGTGGCAAAGCTTATTGAGGAAGCGAACCCGGTCAGCTCTCGCAGCAGTTCCCAAGAGTCCTTGAAGACCTTGATTCAGAGGGTTAGAAGTGGGAATAATGGCCGGATTAGTGATATGCATGCGCTGACTACCTTCATACATTATCCGACGTTTTCAACTTCTGGTTTTGGCAGCGTGGGACAGCATCCGGATGACTCCTCCAGTTTCAATGGGAGCATACTTTCCGGGAAAGTGAATGGTACCGAATGATATTAGTAGCTATAATTGATTAATATATATAATTGATTGATTGATATAATTGATAATTGATGTAATGATTCCTTAAACGTTTTAGATAGAGATGATCATACTTCAAATCCGTTGAGGAATAAAAACTCGGTATTTATGGACGATTTTGAAAAGCCGGAGGAAATAATAAAGTTAGAGCAACTTGAAAAAGCGACGAAGGATCTTAAGAAGCAGCGCTTAGAACGAATAAGATTAAAGCATTTGGCCGACAGAAACGAAATTCTTCCGCCTCATCTGATTTGTAAATTGGAGAAATTGTCATTGCCCGTTTCGTTTCTAATTTGGTTCGTACGTACTTTACAGCTTCCGTGCAAAATGATGTAGAAGCTATCACCAATTCACTGGAAAAATTCTACTCAAGCGCTGCTTATGAAACCTTGAAGAACAAACAGCCCCCACCACCAGGCGTGCCTTGTCCTATTGCGAAAAGGAAAGAGATTATTCAAATATTCGAAAACCTGGAAAAGATAAGCTCAACCCAGTTCTCAACGGATCAGAAAATCGATGAAGGGAAATTGGAAGAGTACATTCAGCACCTAATTTCGAAAACGGTATGTTTCATGAATCGATTTTTTTTTATTTCTAATTCTACAACCAACCTTAGCCTCAGTGATATGTCTTTAATCAATTCGTTTATAGACTGCAAAAGCTAATTCCATGGAAAGTGCGACAGAGACACAACAGAACTCGAATAAGCGGAACAAGGACCTGTTGAACCAATTGGACCAATTGAAGAAACTTTGAGAGGCTGAAAAAGTCAATGCAAAGAAGACCAAGTGATGTAAGCTTTCAGAATCCAGACGCCTGGCCAAACTTTTTCTATCTTATATTTTGTTAAGAATAAGATAACATATTGTACATTAGTATGACTATATAGGTATCCCCTTAACACCCGTAAAGGTTGGAGTTGTAAGACATTAATGTACAGTATTTTGATACCGTGCTTTACTCCACTTTCCGATACCCAAGCGCAGGTCATAGTGTAATTAATTTTCAATATTTCTTAAACCAAGTCAGGCTACTAAAATAATGCATTTAATATATTTCAGCAGTGTGCTTGATGTCTCCATAATCATTCCTTATAACCCAAAGGTATTTTTAATACTTTGAATAAAGTGGTAATTTATTCCAAAATGGTTAATTGAGTTTAAAAATAGTTTAGAACCGGACAAAGTCGAGAAGATATGGGATTTGAGGACCATTGCAATTGCAATTGCAATGTTATTATTAGGGGGTTGTTTTTTGGCTTGTTTTTCTTCTGAGAATCTGGGACGAAGTAGGGAGGGTGAGTAAAGTTTAACACGTGTTAGGCTCGAATTCGCAAGTCGTGAGTAAGATCATCGCCAGCACTCGAGTTGAAAAATTCTTACTCGAGGTTGGCTCACG
>VYYI01004208.1:0-10756 GCA_021029175.1 Bilobella aurantiaca
TACTGTAGGTTTAATTCGATTATGTCTAAAAAAATGTGATGATAAAAAAAAATAAGACGAATTTCACGATTTGAATTCAGTATCCCTCCATAGGTTTGAAATTGCAACAATTATCGCATGACAACGACTTAGGGTGTATCATTTTAATTTAAAAGCACTGTATAGTCGTTTCCCCCAGTAGAAAAACTGGTCAAATAAATTTCCAACAGTATTTTTTAATAGGAGAATTCTTGGAAAGCGGTGGCTCCTTAAACCCTTCTGTATTCTTAAAAATTGGAAGGAAGAAATGTACTGTTACTGAAACTGAAGTTTCCAGCCAAGTTAATGATAATGATAATGACGGAAAAGATATAAAATTAGCATAGAGTACAGGTTGGCTAGAATATAGTAATGAAGGAAGTGAACACATTAATATATGGATATATGTGAACGAAATGAAAACCAAGAAACTAACTAGCTAATTACAACAATTTTCATTTTTAAAATACCGGTAGAACAATGGTGTAGTACCAGATAGTTAACGTATTCGTTAAAATATATGTTTCATCCTTGTCATATTTCAATTTTACAATAGCCATTGACTAATTAGTCAAAACAGGATTACACTGTTTTGCTGAGTGATCGATTTAATTTTTCGGTATCCACTATATTAAATTGTTTTTGAACATAGCTTTCACTTACAAAGGATATAGTTTAAATTGATCAATATTTCTGTTCAGTAAGCGCTTTCGACTAGGCTTGATAAGTAGTATACTTACTGATTACTAATCCAGTTTTGTATTTTCAAGAACCTATAAATGAATAGCAAAATTGAAATTATTTTTATATTATTTAAAATATATAAGAATAAAGCAAATTCCTTGGGCAATGTTATCCGCCAACGTAAGCTTAGCCTTTCCTTCCATAAAATAGAACGGTCCAACTTTACATTTCAGTACTGGATACACACTCCAAAACTTTACTGTACTCACCACGCCTACTTTTGATTCGCACAAAATTTAAAACTAGATTTCTCTTGAATGCAGATGATACATCATATAACTGAGACATGACAGCTGCTCCGGGGAGAACCATGGACAAAATCGTGAAGAAGTAAATCACAAAAAATAAATAGACGGAAAAGTTTAGCGCATTACGCAGGCGCAGCATGCTTCCCGCAGTTACGAACAGTGCGCTCAAGAGGCATAATTTAAATCCCGGGATAAATATAGTCCCAAAAGCAAGATTATGCAAATCGTTCCACAATCGTAGTGAATTGTACATTCTTAGACAATCTTCGAAACTATGCCTAGGATCGGACGGCCATTTTAAGCTGTAAAATATGGCAAATATGATGACAAACTGCATTTAATTAATAGTTTTAGTTTAATTACTTACCAACATAATTTTAAGCCGAACATTACAATACAAATTGAAGGGACACAAATGGCGACCAATATTTCCAAATCAGCGGTAAATGCAAGACCGGTGAATAAATTGATAACCGAAAATGCAAGCAGTGGCAGTCCGGTCGAGAAAACTTTCAAATTAACTGCAAAATTTTGTATAGTTGCCACCACCCTTGCAGCCAAAATAAAGAGTAGAATGACTACATATATTTGCCCGCGTAACTTTGAAACGGAAAATTCGTCCTTATGGAGCATAGAGCCCAAGCTATTGTGAACTTGAATGGCGTAGTTTCCCAAGTGCCGTATTTCATTGTCGTAGTAGAATACGGCAAACCTGCAGGCAATCGAGGCCATTGATACAATTATCAAAAACATAAGATTTACTTGAAGCGCCGGTGATGAGCTTGGGATACGCCACAGGCTGAGTCCAATATTCGCAAATTGAAAAGCGAGAAGTAGAATAGTTATGAGGAATACGCGCAAACGCTCGAGCGCTAAAGCGTTTCCGTTGATGTATTGCGTTGTTTTATTAAAAGAAAACGGAAGTAGTTTCCAGCTGAAAATGATCCTCAGCGTCTCGCGGAGTACACTGTTCTCGTAATTTGTTAACATTGTGTATAGGCGTCTTGAACGGTCTTAACAGGCTGCAACGCTCTACTGCTGCCAGAGACTTGCTTTTAATGGTTTTACAAGTTAAATTTATATTCCCCTAAAAGTAATTAAATTGTTAGTGAAAGAAATAAGTGCTCGAAACATATAATCCTTTTTTCAAAATAATCAATACTTCGAACAAGGCGAACACAAGACAAGGTTCATAAATTTAAAATGTCTTTCCAGTGCCAATTAAATGAGTTATTGTATTTACAACTAATCAATCTATGACAAGTCTGCACGTGTAGATTATCACTTAAATTGGCATTAGAAAACGGAAAACTAAACGATTTTGAGAAAATTGTGCCTCTTGTGAGTAATTGTAAGCTCTTCAAAAATTACCGCCGAAAACACTGTTACGCCGAAACGTTTACTAACACTTAACAGACTCAAAATATGGGCTAGTGTAAGAAAAATGTGTCATAAATCATATACAAGTGACCAATTTATGATTAGTTCAATAATTCAAAACAAGCACATGCGCTCCAGAATTCAATTCATACGCACAAAATAGAAGTTAGCAAAAATACTCACTGGTTTTTAGCTATTGAAACTCCTTTTTTCCAATCAAGAACATCAGCTACCGCTTAACGAATCAAGTTTTCAGGTTTACATAAGCCCTTGAAAAACAAACGTTTACAAATGCACGTAAATGGGTTTTCTTTGAAGTGATATTGGAATGGCCTTTTCCGCTTTAGAATGCAATAGATCCACTAATATACCCTACCGCAGATAGCTTAAATTTAGCTGCAAGGGTCAAACATTTGCGGAAGATGTGTAGCTCGTAGCATTCTTTAAGAATCAGAATAAATATACTTCTGACTGCTTGTGGAACTCACTACTTTATAGCTTCCGAAAATGCTTTCAAACAAGGAAATTATAGCTCATTATGTATCCACTACAGCAATACGCAGTTTTAATGAGGACATTTTAATTTATATAATTTGTCTTAATTATATGTCTGCGATGCTCATTTTACTATCATTTTAATAATAGTGCTTAGAAAAATAGATTTCAATCAACATCAAAATCAACACAAATTGTATGTATTAAAATGACCTTAATTAATGCTGTGTGGGATGCATAATGAACTACAATTTCATTGTTCAAAACGATTTTTTTTTAATTTTTGGGGTTTAGCAAGAAATGTGTTTTCCCTTTCGAAATTAATCTAAGAAAAATTATCCACTTGTGTTTAATTGATGTTGATTTGAGTGTAGAATGTCGTGTGGATTCACTGTAAGGATGCATGCCAAGGTATCCCTGAGGTGATAAAAAATGCCACCGAATATACAGAAAACTTCCAGGTTTGAAGTTCATAGTTTGTAAATTATAGTTACAAAAATTATAGAAAAATAACCCGTACAATGGTTTACCCTCTTATGAAGAAGAGCAACACTTGTATTAGACACTTTTCTCTTTGACGCCCCACCCCAATGACCCCCAAAATGACCCCTCGACCTCAAAATGACCTTTCAAGGTCAAATTCTAGTTTTGCATGAAACGAAAAGTTATGATGGTCCCAATGGTCGTAGAGCACCTCTTCACTCGGAAATGACCCCTTGACCTCAAAATGACCTTTCAAGGTCAAATTCTAGTTTTGCATAAAACGAAAAGTTGTGATGGTCCCGATAATCGTAGAGCCCTTCTTCACTTGGAAATGACCCCTTGACCTCAAAACGACCTTTCAAGCTCAAACTCTAGCTTTGCATGAAACAAAAAGTAATGATGATCCTGATGACATAAAACGCCTTGTATATTTGGAAATGGCCTATTGACTTCAGAAGAGTATGTCTTCTATTGTCTTGTCAATAATTTTTAGTTCTAAGTTTCCTACTTCCGCTAAAGGTGGAACACGGTTTATTCTCATTGAATTGTTATGTATACTACTCTCAAGTATTGAAATGTTCCACCTGCTCATTTGGCCAAATCCTTGTAACTGACGCTTTTTTCCACTTGCTCAACAAACATAATCTGTGTTGCACCCTCTGCCTGGAAGTTATTTCATTATATCATTATACAACATTAATTTCAGTTGATTTTGTGTGCTCGTCGGAAATTTCCAGTTGCCGTTCCTCTCCATATTATCCAGTGTAGATATCTCGGATTCAACGCTACCTCTGATTCCAACGCTAATTATGTCTATAACCCCTCTAACCTCCACTCCCACAGAAGATTTCAAACCGGGCTCGACAACGGATTTCTTAAGAAATCTCTAAAATTTAAAAATCCTGAACCAAATTTTCTAAACTGAAAAACTCTAAATTTTCTCTAAACTTAATAAGAATCATTTCTAAGCTTCAGTCACCTCGAGAAATCGCAGTTTGTTAATTAAAGTAATTAATTAAAGTAAATTATTGAGTTGATTGGCAATTACAAGTGTTTCAAATAATTATGTTAATACATTTTTAATGTCTAAGTAATTGACACACGTTTGAGCAACTTCCCTTGAGCACTCCCCAAAAATGCACATTGCGTTGTTATACTTTTCAGTATAATTCACTGTGCGCTTAAAGCCACCGCTTTCCAGAAATCCTGGTATTAAAGAAAGCCTTGTTCAAACACTGTATTTGAATATTTCAAATCGTTGAAAACAACTATATTCCCATTAGGGCAAACGGAGGCATTTGGTCAAATTTCGTTAAAATCACTTTTTTTTTCAATTTTAGAAAACTTGACAGTTTTCAATAAATTGTGTTTCTAATTTGGTTCTTCAACGTCAGATACATAAACAATTAAAATTTTGTTACAAATTAAAAAAAAAAGTTTCATTTAAGCCCTCGAGCTTTGTAAACATTGAGCATTGTTTGGATTTTTTGTATTAGAAAACTATTATTTTTAACTAGATTATTAGGATTTTTTTTTAGAAAAGCAGTTTTGTTTTAAAATTTAAACAAAATGTCGAGAAACAGGTTTCTTGCCCTTGCGTCGGTGCAGAACTCGTTTTGCATCGCAACCGCCAATTTTATGCTGGCTAGTTCCCAGTCTTACTCCTTCTCTTCACGCCTTTTCAGTTGCAAAACTTGTTGATTTTTGCAGCAAAGCGTAGTACGCATGCGCTGATGCGCGGTTTTCAGCCCCTACAGTTCTGCTCATGCTCATGAATGCGTCGGAATGCGGCGCAGTTAAGTTGGCAGGCGTGAGGAGGTAGATTAGCAAAGGAACCAACTCGACCCCAAACACTTTTTGTCCTGCCGCATCGAAAATCGCAATGCACATGATTATCACATGATGTATGCATGTCACATGAAGCATGATAGCATGATGATCGCACATGCTGCAATTTGGAACATAGTCAAACTTATGTCAAATTCTATTTTTGTACTGTACTGTTCTATTGCTTACATTCAGTGGCGTCCAAGGATATAGCAAACTGCCTCCTTTGGGGTAGCAAACTGCCTCTTTGTAACGTGTTTTTCAAAAATCACAAATTTTCAAATGCGTAATGATGAGTGTATATGCAATATTAGGAATAAGTTGCAGTTGTCGTGTAAAAGTAAGTTTGTCCTCAATATCAATCTTTGAAACAGTCAAAACTTTCAACGCTTTTTTATTTGTATGTATAATTTAATGAACCTCTTTCATTCTTGGTGTTGTAACTCAACGCCATTGAAAAGCAATACGTTTTCTAAAAAGTAATCTTTCAAGAAAATTAAATTTAGGTGCTTGGTTGAGGGTGTAGATTTATAAACTGCTTTGGAAAATACAATTGTTTCATTGATTGCTCCTAGATTGTAGTGTGTATCATCGCAAAATGCCATATTGTTAAGTAGGTAGAAGGGGAAAAAGGGGTGTACCCACCGTGACTCGAACCCGGGCAATACAAAAATAATTGACCACGAGTTACCTCGAGACAACTTATACCCAAAGAAGCTTAACTACATACATCTGCTTTGCTATCACACAATATTTTCCATGATTCAATTTGTTTGAGACAATCAGTAAATGAATTGGAAACTAGCATTTATTTCTACGCAGGAAAGCCACTTAAGAACAACAAAATAAAATGATTACCAAGGTTTTCTGAGAAATATTTGTTTATCTTAAGTTAAACATCATTTAGCTACATTACTAAGACTAAGTGCTGTTACTTCATTAGCAACAAATTGCAACTTCCAATTTTTGTTAAGGACTGTATCATATGCTTCTCTGAAGTAAGCTAGTATTTTATCCTTCTGCTCTACTAAAGCAATCCATAATATAAACGACACCAAAATTAGTAGTATGTACGGGGCGGCCTGTATATTTCCGCTGAGTGACAGTACCTCAGGTACGTATAGCTCATAGCATATTCCGCGACATCGTCTCAGTCGCGACTGGTGGTCCATCATGTTTTGAAAGAAGACATCAATGCCCGATCCTGCGATGTATAACGCTCTTCGATAAAGAGACGCTGCATACACTCCCCCAAACGAGTATCCTTTTCTTATTGTCAAGAACTGTTCTCCCGTCACTATAGGCTTCTTTAAGTGTCTCATCTTAGCGTACATCTTAAAGTCTTCCAAAACGTCTTTCTTGTCAATATATCCAGATCTTTTGCAGTTTTTGACAACGTTGTATGCCCCGGTAAACGGAAGTGCTCTACTATCCCGCATAACTTGAAATATTGAGTGATTAAATGTGGATTTATTGGCAACAAGGGGTACATAATATTCCCATCCAACAGCGCTAGGATGTCCTGGGTTGACTTTGCTAAAGAGTTCGCTGTATGTCTTTCTACAGTCAATCACATTTCCCACATTCTTCTTGATCGGTGCTAGAAACGTACTAGCATTGATACCCATACCTGGGTTATACTCAGAAATGAAAAAGTTGCGGTGAATCATACGCTCTGCTTTCGCTTGACTTATGTTACCACAAGTCAAGTTGTAGTAATACTCCATTCCAAGCAAATAGCCAAATGTCTTCTTCCTTCCAGCGCTCCACTTGCTAGGTATAACATGTTCAACATAACCATCTTTAATGTTAAATGTGAACCCTTCCGTTTCAAGAAAGGTTGTAATCGACGCAGATTGCGGCAATGGCGATGTAAGGTCACCAGAAATAACGCTTTCGTATGCCTCGGCTAACACTATTACAACGGCAAACCAACCAATCAACGCTAGTCTTATAGGGTTAGCTAGGTTTTGAGTTTGTTTTAGTGTAGACGGAAGTTCTGATCCTGCGTCTAGCAACGTACCAAAAAAGTAATAAACTAGCTCAACATATAACGAGAAAGCTTTTTTTTGTGTTTCCAGTTGAGGAATTGTTGCTATCGCGATATTATACATTGCTATAACAGATAGTGGTAACACAAGCAAGAGGAAAATGAGTAGTGTTATCCATACATTAAATTTGTAGGGCTTGGTAAACATTACTACTGGTATGAAGCTTTGCAAACCATCGCAAGTGGCAAAACCTAGCTGATCTTGCTCTCGAAGTGTAATGTAAATGTATGGTACTTGCGGCCGGTTTAACCCTGGTAAAGACCCAACCCCAGCTGCAGGCCCTTCTTGGCGTAACGTTCTAATAGGTGGTGCCACAGCGTCAACGAGCAATTTCTGGACAGGTAAGTATGGAATAAAATACCTTCCCTCTTGATGGTAGCCACCAACATTTCGCCACTTGATTCGAGGAGATGGTTGTGCGGATTTATGTGGGATTTGCAGCTGCCAGTGAAATATAGTTGGTGATTTACTGTTATCCATATTATCTGCTATATTTGACTTTCCCGTGCGTAGTGAGTTGATTGTTGCCATGTAGCCTGCCCTGTAACGTAAATCAACCCAAATTTTTTCAGTGTATCTGCATCTATAATCAAAATTTTCAAGTATAAATAGCTCTTCCCTCCCTCTGCTTTCTACTTCTACGAGGACAAAGGCCGTTTGGAAAACGGTTAAAGATGTATGTCCTTGCCTGCATAGTCTGGGTCGTGTTTTAAACTTAGCTTTATTAGAAACAATCAAATAAAAATGATGAATTGACGTAATCGTGTTTCTATCACTCAAATCAATATATCCATTTTTATTTGGTAACAAGATGAATAGGTTATAGTATTGATCCGAGAGGTATTCCAGTTCTTGAACGTTTCTAGAAAGTTCGAGGGATAGCACAAATGTTGCATAACAAACTAGGTTTCGGTTTCGGCTCGGACGTGTTGGATCGCCGTAAAAAGTATTCTCGTAAATTTTTTTAGTGTATAGGACCAATGGTAGGATAATAATTTGTCCGTTAAGAACATCATTGGGAGACTCAAGAGAATGGTTGCTTATGAAGACATGAACAATACAAAATTCATAGCCGGCAAGCATATTGTTAGTAGATTCTGGTAGCAAGTTGCCTAGATTCAGGTCGATAGAGGCAATGATCTTGCAAACCATTACCAGGAGGCAGGCGATGTGTTTCATAAATTTCCAAAACATGTTGATGCTTTTCCAAAGGTTACCGATAGTTGCTGTGCTATTTGAATATGCAAGTTTTTGCCGATTTTATCGAAACTCTGTTTTGTTAAAGGTTGTTTGTTTACTAAACAAAAATTGTCATTAATTTTAATTTCCCAATGGTTAAACTTCATTTTCAACACGTGGTTGTAGTAGTTTGACCATGAGCAAGTTTTAATCATTCAAAACACAAACAACTCCATTTGAAGTTTTCATGCTTCGAAGATTAATAGTGGAAAATCTCTAGTGTATTCAACTTGCATATTAGTTTGATAACGAATATTATGACAACACAAAGCATCTTGATTGAGCTTGCTGAGAAATTGTAAATATTGCTGGAAAATTTATAATATCCTATTTTGCAACTTTACTATTGATTTGTTTACTAAAGATGAGTTACACGGACAAAGATCAATAATATTTTTTGAGGCAACGGCTCACCATTAACTTAACTAACTTGGGTGAGTCAACATATTTTTGTACTCCTTTGACCATGAGAATATATGAATATTTTATAAATAAACAGTTTGCAAACAACTTAAGCTGAGATGTATTTTCTTTTCAATTCAAACTGGCAAGAATTCTCTAGTGTATTCAGCTTGCAGTTCAATTTTGTGTTATTATGCATATTGCAATATTGGCATCATGCAATTTGGTTTTGGCGTGCTAATAATGCAAATACTTACTAATAGTAGCAATGGAAAAAACACCTTTATATCATATATATATATATATATATACTATATAAGTATTCAATATATTCAAAGTTGGCATCGCGGCGAACTTTGTATATTTTTATTAATATGTAATTAAGCCTAAGACGTGATTTGATTTATATTTGGTGAATTTATTTTATATTTTTGTTTTCAAGATTTAAAGTGTATAAAATGGAAAAAATCTTTCGTTTACTCAACTTGCAAGTTAGTTTACTAATCACAATTTCAATACAAAGCATCATACAATCATAGTTCAAATTGTTAAAATTGGAAATATTTCTTAAGAATGAAAATCCAATATTTCGAAAAAGAGAATAATTTGTGTTAGTGCATAATATTGTAAAGTCAGATAATTCCCGCATTATAAACATTCATATTGTCACGAAGCTACTGGTGACTTAACGACTGGAGTCCTGAAGGGCAATGAGGGGGAGGTGTATCTCAATGGCAGAAGTGATCAATGTGATCAGTTGTACAAATAATCGTTTATTTGTACAATAACGAAATGGACAAAGGTCAATGACGATCGACTAAACTAACGAATGGTAGGGTAACAGTCAAATGTCGACTAAACCAAGACTGACCGTCACTAACTACTATGGCACTCCTATTTATAGGCAGTGCCTAACCATCAACCATTTATAAACCTAACCATCAACCAAGTCGAACAGACGAATAACCTAATAATATTAATAACAACCTAATTAATAATAACCTAATAACTAAACTACAGAAGTGATAAGAACTACAAGCTCCGCAGACACATTTCTGCAAATAAGTGTGCAACTAACTAAAGATAACCTAGTGATGTCGCGTCCAAGGTGTCGATGACTTCTAGGGCGTGACAGTGTGTTTTTCAACATTCTTTGTTCTTTCTGAGAGGTTACTATTGACGTAAATTTTCTTTGTTTTCACCAAATAAAACGTGGTTTGTGTGTTGTCTATTTTTGATGTGCAAGATGTCATGAGGAATGCTTAATTTAGCACACTATGCTAACAGTAAGTACTTTTTGAACGTAAATATTACCTATAAATATTGCCGCATTTTTTCCTAATAATGTGTAGAAGAGTACAATAGTGTTGCATTGGGCATATCATGTACTTTAAAATTTCAAATTTTTTGTCTACTACGAAAAATATGAAACAATAAAACCCCCAGTAAGGAGTACGTACCAAGCGGCATGTATGTTTCCGGTTAACGTTAATACCTCAGGCGTAAATACATCGTAGTACTTTCGTACAATTGGGATTGAATGGGGCCAAGTCCATGTATATAAAATTAATATGAATTATGTAGATGTGATCATGGTTAACTGTAGTTTTCAATTACTTTAAATTATTTCTTATTTCAACAAATCTTTTTTGATGCTCTTTGCCATTTGCCTATAGGCCTGGTCAAGGTTTGCGTGTGCTAGATAGTGAGGGAGGGTGGTTTCGGCCTGTTAAGTTGACTAGGAAGTTCCGAGGTCTGAAGCTAATGGACTTTTTGCTGGGCAATGAACGTGGGGTTGACCACCGAGGAGCCTCTTGCTTAGGCAGAGGCTGAGCACCACCGTACGCATACAGATTCATATTACGCCTC